>JAYJMB010087833.1:0-115016 GCA_036873735.1 Pouteria campechiana
GGGGGGGGGGTCAATTGAGCCTTTGAAAACTTTTGGCCATATAAAAACTATGATGTAATGGTGGATAAATAAAGGATAGCTCAATAAACTTAGATAGTGATTTTTTATAATGGTTCGGACTTTCACTTGAATTCCTACTCCACTTTTTTGAGTTAACCTTTCTTGCTAAACTTAGGTTCCATTAACACTTTCTTTAATCAGCACCTTTCTGATCAAAATTAGCATCTTTTTTTATCAACACCATTCTGATCAAATAAATACACTTATTGGTTTCTAAGCTGACTAACCAACTTTTACAATCTCTAAGCAAGTTTTCTACCTGCTTTCAACAACCAGATACAGTCCCCTAGCTTGAAGAAATATGCAAGAGCAAATAACTATGTACAAATATTAATGCCTCTAGTAGGTTGAGTTTGTACAAAGTTTAAAAATAATAAACACAATAAATATGACAATAAGCAATAAGAATCAATCTCTAAGAGTGGCTAAATGATTGGCTTTGAATGCTTTTATGGGTATAGTGCAGTGGAGCTGATCTTGTGGAAGAAATCTCAAAAGTTGAGTAAATGCACTTTTTCTTCTTTATTTTTAAATTATCTTCTTATCTTCTATATTCCTTCCTAACTCTTTTTATGTCAAAGTTTCTGATGATTGCTATTATGGTAGGTGAGGCTCATTAAATGCAAGGGAATATTCAAATTTTCAACCGTTGAGTCATTCTCATGATTTCAGAGTCTATGAATTTGCAATATTGGGTCCTCCGAAATGGGGTAGTGGAATATTTTTGCACACTTGACGTATTGCACCATTTTTGGATCCTCTGAAGTTAATTTTTGGATTCACCGAAACTGTACAGTGCTTGTCATTCGAAGACTAGCTCCAAAGTGCTTGTTCTCTCACTTTGAAGTGCTTAACTTCTGACTTCAAAGTGCTTTATTGACTCCAGAAAGCTTATCCTTTGACTCCGAAGTGCTTTCAATGACTCTGAAATGTTTGATATCTGACTCTTAAGCACTCGATTGACTCCAAAATGGTTAATCTGTGAGTCTAAAGTTCTCTTAATGATTCTAAAACTTAGTTTACTTCAATTAAGTATACTTCTAAATATGTTTTTGATTTATATACTTGGTTATCTTAAGCATTTACTTAGTTTCTTTCTCTGAAAAGTTACTGTATGTTTGAGGTTGTTTGAAACAACTTATTCAAGCATTTTGAAAATGATTCTCATAGATTAATTTGAAAATATTTCTATAAACACTTAAGAATAAGTTATTAGCATCTTAATATTTCATTGATATCTTTGCTCATCATCAAAACATATTTGGTTAAGAATGTCTATCATCAAAATCAAGTTAGATAAGTGAATATATTTAACAACATTTATCTCAGCTTGACCACCTTCACCACAAAAAGATGAGGTAGTAGTATTCAATGTCATAACACATGAAGGTCATTCAATTGAACGGAGACCACCAACTATCACCTTACCACTCTATAATGCTCTGGCTTGCATTAAACATAAAATATCAAATTTGGAGGATTAACAAAACCATAGCTATGCAGACATATGTATGGAATGAGCTACAAAGATTTCAAGAGCAGAAAAATTCTAAGTTTAGGCTATAGCCAAGAACATCACCTATGGTCCCAACCTAATGACATCCGCATGTAGTATTCACTTATAGGGTTCCAACATGACATCTTGTCACTAAACAATGGAAGCTGAATGACAATCGCCTACCATAATTGCTTGTGGTATAGCAACTAAATAGGCTAAGCTGCATGGCGGGCTTTAGAAACCTACACCAAGGAACACTTACATGCGGAGCTGATTCAAAGGGGCTTTGAAGCTGCCTTGGAAGATAACCGAATGCAAGGTGCCTGTACCTATTGCTTGGCAGCCCATAGCCAAAAATGTCACACCTCGCCTAGAGGCCTATGCATTTTATTATTGCCCTATAATTTTTTTCATTTTTAAGGGAAATGTGCTACCAAAAATCTAGCAGAGTTTACCCTGAAATATAGAGATCTATACCTGTGTAATTATTTATCATATAAAAACTATAATTTTAATAATCATAAAATAATAACATTAAGTTTTGTAAATATAATCATACAAATACCCTAGGGATTCCAATCCCAACTAATCATACCATGTAAAAACATCTTCTACCTTACCCACATGCCCAAGCCTACCATTGGGCTCCCTTGCCTGACCTGCCAGCTAAAAATTAAAATAAAAGAGTGAGTCTAGGCAAATTTAGTAAGTAGGCATTTCGATGAAAATGGTAAAATAAATCATTAATAAGCTTAATCAATTATAACATCATTGCATGTCCATGACATGCTAAACATCATATCAATGTACTCCTACTCATATGCTAATGAGCACACAATCTCATACTATAGGCTCTCATAGACTCATGCTAACTCATGTTGAAAATCAATATGCATATATCACCTTATCAATAGGCATCTTCATCCATTTACAAAATAAGCATAATATATCAAAAAGAGGCCCCTATAGCACCTCAGATTATATTGTGCTATTCAAGCACAACATATCACCATATATAGTTGCCATTCTAGCATGTCCTAGTATGTTCATACAATTATAGTGTATAAAAAACAACTTGTCCTACTTCTCATTATATAGTACAAGCATTCATTCAATTATCAGATAAAAAAATTATAGAATGCTCACAATTCCCACCAAATCACACTCTCACACATATGTGATTGGTATAGTCTCTAATCCTATCAATGCATTTATCCAACATAAACTTGGCCACATAGACATCCATACATAAGAATAATTAACATCATACACAAACACATGAGATACTTTCTATCCCCAATAATCACATGTTCATATAATAAAAGAAATACCACTCATTGTAATTCAAGGGATACTCGTTATCCCCAACATTCATGTATTCACAAAGCATAATAAACATCAACTTTTAGAAAATATGGGATATCTACTATCTTCATTTATTCATATATGCCCGTATACAAATTATGAAATGTTCACTATCCCCATACATGCATCCATTCAAACAGAAAAGGAACCCACTTACCTTAGTGGAACAATAGTTTCATACACCTTCAATTCAGCTCTCAATCCAACAACTTGAGTTCCACACCATTACCCCATTGATCCCTACATACATAACAATTTCATTTACATATAATTTTCATATTTAAAACATTTAACATCAAAATAAATTTTTTAGTATGTGATTTCCCTCCAAAACACACTAATCCCTTATCCCACTGCAACATTAGGGTGTAAAAAATGGGGGAAATTTTGAAAATTTTTCTTAAATAACTAACTGGGGACAATATGCATTGATTATATTAAGTGTGAGGGACTTTTTGTGAAATTTTAGATATGTGTCGATTTAAGAAATTATTTTGAGGCATGGGAAAGGATCAATTTTGTGTTTTAATACCTCAATTAATGAAAAATGATATGGTGAAAATAAAAAAGAAATAAGAAATTAAAGTAGAGGAGGAATTTGTTTTAAATAAAGTAAATTAAGTAGGTATGAATTGTATACAAGTAAATTGTGAGTGTAGAAATTAAAAATAGATATAAATAGATTATGATTTGATTCCTAATGATGTAAGGGACAATTATTATGTTGGTTGTGTTAATATTATGTAGGAAAAAAAGGCTAAAAATAATGGAGAAGAAATAAAGTGAAAAAGAGAAGAAGCAAGGAAGGAAAAGGGGGTAGCAGACAGGACGCCGCGACTTGAGATTGGGCATTATGGCATTGGATTAAGAGAGAGGGGGCTCAAGTGTCTAGAGGTTTGGATGCCTCTACGTTGACTTCAGCTATAAAATGAGGACCCGACTTTTTTTGGTCATACCAGTTCCATTCTTCTTCTTTATTCCATTTTTCTTCTTCCCATGCTCATTCTCATGTCCCTAGCTCCTATTAGTGTGATATTGCCAAGGGAAATCCTAGATTAGGCATTCCATATCTCTTTTATGCTTCCAAAACTCAATTCCCAACTCGTTGGAGTGGTGAAAGAGAGGAAAATCACATTTTGGTGGGTTCTTAGATAAGTGAAGTCAAAATCATGATTAATGGTGAAAGCCATGTACAAATGATCTAGTAAGTTACTTTTTCCTATGTAAATTGATGATTTAGCATGATTAGGGTGTTGTAAATAGTGACTTTTGGGAGAAATTTAATACAAAATTGTGAGACTTTCATGAAGAAAAGATGTAATTAGATGATTAAAATATGCATAAAACATAAAACATGATGATTCATGCTAGTTACAGTTTTGTGAATAGTGCTTTAAACTGAAAATGATGGGGTTTTATCATAGAATCATGGGGAAAATGGTTAATTAATAAATTGGTATATGTTTAAAGTGAATTGGGTATGTAAATTTAGTTTTTCTTCATCTAATTTACATTTTCTATATGTAAGGTTTGGTATCAATATGTGGACAGGAGAATTGGGGTGAAAATTCATGTTTATGGATGATTACTATGGGGAAACATGATTCAATGTGTAATTGTAACGATGTTGCCCTATTAAGATTTCATACAAAGTGAAAATTGGGGGATTTCTTGGGTTATGTGAAATTGCCAAGGGAAAAATGAATATTTTATAATTTGCAATGCATTAAGGTGATTTAAACATATTATAATATGATCTATGAGGTAAATAGTAACCTAAGTGCAAGTTAAAAAGGGAAGATTTGTGCATAATGAATTAAGATGGCCAAAAGACTGAATAAGAAGCTTACTTAGTTAATTCTTGAAGTTGATTAACTGTTAATTATGTTAGCTTGTGGTTATGCATTATTGGGAAGGAAGACCCCTCACTCACTTTATTATGGAATTGATAATTTGAAAATGCTTATAAGGTACTTGATAAAATGCATTCATGAGCAGTCATAAGTAATCAATTGATCCAATTGTGAACTATTATTAAATATGAATGGTGTATTAATTCTAAAAATGGTTAGTAAAAGATTAAAAGAAAAGTGAAGTTGGATAAGTCTGTGGTTAAATTAAAATGCCATTGTGTAATAGAGAGACATATAGAGCTATTTATAAATTAGCCAAATGACCTTTCTAAATGAATGAAATCATTATATGTGTAGGATCAGTAGAGGATGGATAAATGGTAATGGAACTAGGGGAGTTCTAGAATTAGTCTTCATAAAAATAAGTAGTCTTTCTTTTATTATCTTTAAATGAATTTGGGATAAGGAACATCCCATGATTATGAGCCTATGTTTTCAATAACGATAATGTGAGGTTTGGTTGTGTTGATATGTAAATGGCTAGGGAGTATGAATATCCCATTGTTTTATTTGGATTATTGTCGTATTTTCTTGCAAATAGGTAAATAACTGGGGATAATGAGTATCCCAAGAGATTGTGAATGATGTTGATTCTGTTAAGTTTAACCCCTTTACTAAGCTTGATTTTGATGATGAATAAGATTAAACAACTTAGTTTTGATAATGAACAAACAAATGAGTGAAAAATTAAAGTACCAACAAATTACTTTCAAAGTGTTGCAGTATTAAATAACAAAACAGATTAAGAAAAAGTAAATAAAGGTGTTAACTGTAAAATAATTATAGTAATCCTTCAAAGAAATATATACAAAGGAATACTTAAATAAAATGACATTCAAAAATCATTAAAAACCAATTTAGAGTTTAATCAGAGGCTTGGCAAGAAAGTTAAAAGCTGAAAAGAAATCAAAGATCAAATCAAATTTTAATCAGAAGCTACACAAGTGTTTCTGAACAAAATCAGAAATAAATTAAGGAATTCAAAAGAACTTAGAAGTTACCAAAAGTAAGCCAGAACCAACCAAAAGCATATCAGAATTTTCTTAGAATCAAGACATAATACTTTTGCATATCAGAAGATGGACAGAACTTTTATGAAACCAATAGAAGCAGGATAGAAAAACCATCAATACTCAAAAGTTCTCCTGAAGAATGATAGAAGTGTTCCCAGAAGAGACTTTGGCTACACAGAAGTGTTTAAAGAAGAGACTTTGGCCACAAAGAAGATACGTAGAAATCAAGGATTCAAAAACACTGCAGAACATTAACACACTACTTAGAAGCAATACAGCACTAGACAAAAGCAATGCAAAACTATGTCACACTATACAAAAGCAATATAGAACTTTGTCATGCTGCACAGAAGCAATGCAGAACAATATCACAATACACAAAAGCAATACAAAAACCGTGACACACTGTATAGAATAGTGTCAGAAGCATTCTTAGAGGCATGCTCAAATAAGCATGATTCAATAAAGACATAAAGAAGCAAAGGCTAAATTTCATAGGCAAATCCGAGGCAACTCAGAAGTTCTCCAAAATACTAAATTATGACTGTTGAAGGATATGATGGTGGATAGAAAATTTGAAGAGGATAATGCCAAAAATATACTTATCACAGAAATTTTGAAGAACCACTTCAGAAGTTCTGTTAATGTATAAATCAAAGGACAAAAGTACTAAGCACTCTATTTAAAATTTTTGAACTCCAACAATTTGCAAAAGTCATTACCAAATTTGCCTAATTAATTTGAAAATGATGCCAACGATTGCAATGACTAAAAACTTTTCAAATCCTAAGAGGATTAAGATGACACTTAATACAATAGAGATAACACTGAAAATCATCTTTGATTCAAGAAAGAGCATTGACACCTTTTCATCATTCAACTCTAGCTGCTACGATACTGTCAAAGTATTCAGAGTCTTTAAAATCAGGTTTGCTTAAACTTCAAAAGGAGTTCGAATTTGATCTCATTGCTTATTTTGTTCTTTCAATTAAACTTTAAATTTTCTTACATGTTTGCCTAAGTAAGAGGCATTATTTTTGTATATTCCATTTGAAAAACAAAGAGTTAGTTGGTAAGCTCTGTGAAACCAACAGTTTGTAAAAGTTTCTAATTAGCTTTAAAAAACCAGTAAGTTAGTTGGTAAGCTTGGAACCCAACGTGTATAAGTGAGTTGGTAAGCTTGAAAACCAATATGTAAAAGTTTCTAGTGAACTTGGAAAACCAGTAAGTTGTTGGTGAAGCTGCAAAGCCAACAAATGTTATATTGGAACCTGAGTTCAGTAAAGGAGGCTAACTTAGAGAAGTAGTATAGGAACCCAAGAAAGGCCGAACCACTATAAAAATTATGTGTGTATGTACTGCAAGTTATTCTTTATTTTATTTTAAGCACACCTCTCAAGTTATTGGCCAAAATTTTTGAAAGCTCAATTAACCCTCCCTCTTAAGCTACCATCCAGTTAGGGACCAACAGATTCATCATGATTAGGAACAAGTAAATTGTGTATTGCTCGGTATTTAACTTATTTGATAAATAATTATATAAGTTAGCTCCTTATATTTTAAGGTAGACTATGCCAAATTTATGGCAGAATATTTTTCTTAAAAATAAGAAAATAATGAGGTAATCAGAAGATTTTTCTTAGGACCAGGGGAAGGATAGCATCCCGCATAGGCCTCAATCGAGAATAATCTACAGCATGGCCAAAACGCATAGGGTAGAAGTGC
Organism: Pouteria campechiana; assembly: GCA_036873735.1. Classification (NCBI taxonomy): domain Eukaryota; kingdom Viridiplantae; phylum Streptophyta; class Magnoliopsida; order Ericales; family Sapotaceae; genus Pouteria; species Pouteria campechiana. Next base: position 7,575 of record JAYJMB010087833.1, read on the forward strand.
AGGACGTTACACCCACTTGATTAGGGTTTTAGGGTTACACACATACCCTTTTATACATGATTTACTTCTCATTGAAGCATGTCCTCAAACATTTCAAATACATCAATCCAATTATCCAAATTTTAGAACATACAACATGTTAGAAAAAATTTCACCAACATACATTCAATTTTTAACAAAGTTAACATAACAACAACTTTATTAACGAGTTTATTGTGTCCCAAAATTAACCATTTTCCTATCTAACTTCATTCCTCCCCAAATACCCAACTCATTCATGCCCAACCTTGCTATTCACGAGATGGACAACCATATAGTAGAGTTTACCTTATCTAGATTCAACCATTAATGTTGCAATTAAATTATCTAAATCAAACCCTTGTAAAATTCATAAGAAACAACCCACAAAATTTACATCATAAACCCCCAAACTGCACCTCTCTTGTGCATTTCATCAAACAGTTTATAAACATACTTTAGGGTTAAAACTTCTAAAATAATTACTTATTCCTTAGCATAATTCACCTCATTTAATCTTGAATAAATCACCAATTAGGCTTCAGATACACTCCATTCACCACAAATAGCTCACACATGCCCACATAGCCCATCATGTCCCACTAGGTTGTGGACAACAACATATGCACCTGAATCATGCCTAACACCTCCTTAATCAAGCTATAATTCTTAATTAATTAATTCCCCATGGAAATCCCAATTGATTCCATGTTAAATCACTTTAATCAGTAGCCACATTTATGCATAAAAGTCCTAAGAAAACAAGAATAAAAATCTATTTGGGAAAGGGGCTTAGCAACGAATTTGGGTGATGATTCCTCACAAAATGTAATCCCAATTATAATCTCCCAATCTCTGCCACAAGCGACATCATATAGATGATTCTCTCTCATTTTACATCTTAAACAAATGGGGATTTTAAGTGTTATCATGTGTGGGTGGTGATTAGATGTATTAGGGACATTTTCTGGCAAAAATCTAAGAAAAAATGGAATGTAAATAGGAGGTGGCTAGGGCAGCAGCAAGTTTGGGTGTGAATGGGGAAAAGGTAGGCCACGAATGGGTTCAGGAGAGAATGAAGGAGCACATAATGTGCTCTTACTTTCAGTACTCTAGTGGTCTAACCCCATTAATTAGGAAGTTTAATTCCATCAACTTCCCCACTATATAGATATTAAACATACATTAAACTTAATAATTAATTTTCTCAATAAATAGGAATAATGTCATTTAATCATAATATCAAGCATTAATCAAATTATGGGTCGCTATTCACCTACTTAATGTTTAAGCCTCAAATGTCACATAAAAATAATTAAACCATTTGAAAATTCCTCATTATATACATATATTTATCTTTATGGGTCTTACATAAAAATTTTAAAAATTATTTTGCATAAATAATATGCAAAATTTCAAAATTATCAAGTTAATACCGTCATTTTTATCCTTAATTATATACCAAGAGCAGTTTCAGTGCATTAGGTATAAATTTCTCATAAGATGTCCAAATCATGTAATTCTTGTAGAGTTAGAAAGACACTTTCAAGATCTACAACTTTTATGTTGATTAGTTTTTCCAAATCATCCAAATTATATACCAAAAATTGTATATAAATGGCATCATTTTCATATTCAGTTTCTTTTTAATATAATTTGGTGCTTAATCATAAGTTAATTTCAAAATTTTCTTCCCATATGAATATAATCAATATGGATACATTAAAATAAACGATTTATCTTCTCAAATTAACAAGTATAATGGCATATAATTATCCATACATGGAATTTCATAACAACACAGTTACAACTTAATACATTTATATATGTTTTGACCTCCCATGATAATTCAATAAAAAATTTACAAAAGTTGCCTCATTTTTAACATCTTGAGTGTTATAAAAAATGACTATAAAGTTGGGAGCCCTATCCAAGGTGCCGTGAGCAACCACCTGCGAATTGTAGCTGATCACCCCAACCACCTAGGATTTGCTTGCCACATTCCAATAAGTTAGACAGGAGGGTCGAAGTGTGGAAGAACAGAGTTTAATTGAAGCCACTAGGACTTCTGCTTGCAACAATGGAATTCAAAATTTTAAGTACATTAAATACACCCCAACTACCTCCAATGACCAAATATTTAAAAAGCGGTATAAATGAAGCATTGCATGTATGAAAAAAAATAGTCAGAGAGTTTAAATTTTCAAGTTTTCAAGCATCCAAGTGCTCTAGCCTAAACCTTCATAAATTTAGTGATTAAAGCTCTCAACAACAAAGGATGAGAGCTTTAAAGTTTTCAAAAGAAGCATCCAATTTGTATTAGTCTTCCTTGTACTATAAAGAAAGCACATTGAAAGTGAAAATTTTTCCTTTCCTAATTAATCGTTAAATTGCCTTGAGTTGGAATTGGAGATCAAGCTCAGTAAAATAAATGAGAGTGATGTAGTAGTATTTCATAATTATTTCATTAAATTTATTTATGCATCATAAAGCTGAAATTTAGAAAAGCACAATAATATCGAGTTGTCTTGTAATTATTTCAGTAGAACCCAAGAAATAAAAAGTGTGTGGTTAGAAGAGTTGAGAAAATAAGTTGTCTTGAACCACTATACATCATGCCTACTATATATATTTGATTTAACTACTCACTTAGATTTATTTATTGTCACTATCTTAAACGAATCATTTGAAATGAGAGAAATTAATTAACCAGGGGGTCAAGATGAAATTTTAATTAACCTAATTTACCCATTCTCTCTTGTGTTAAGCTTAGCAAAGGGACCAAATGACTCTCTTGGTGCTGTATTGGCAATTGCTACACCTTCGACACCCTTCCATGGGCATCTCAACCAAAGGAGTGGGGATGATAGAAGGTGAAGGGCCACCCGTAAAAGGACCAATGACCGAAGTCGCCGCCATGTCACCAACCTGCTCATCCTCCCTCAGCGCTGGGATGCGCCCACATAAAACTTGACGAGCTTATCCTACTTATTTTGAGGAACAATAGGGCCAATAACCCAAGCATCCCTTATTAGACGTGAGTTCTGCACCTGAGGGAATTCACGTACGTGTCTTGCACAGCCAGCTGGCGGACTGTTCATCGTGTTTAAACCGGCTAACCTTAGAGGTTCACATGAAGCCAAGGAACGGGGTGGAGGATCCAAGGCGAAGATTTTGACCGTAACCTCATCCGGAGACCATTGTAATTACGCTTCATTGTAATGAATACTTGGTAACACTGGATTTGTTTTTTTCTCCATTTTTAGAATATTTTTCCATGATTGCCACTTATTTTTGCTTGTTCACTATGTCATGCAATGTAATTTTGTCACCAACAATCAATGTAAACTCATATTCGTAGAAATACTGGTCATTAAGGTAGCCAGATATTCAAAATAAAAAAAAATTAAAAAACAAAAAAGAAAAAAAGCAGGATCTTGGAAGTAAACGGTTTTAGAAACATTAATTTCTCATTTTCCCTCTGCTATCCAGGAATTCCATCCGCTTCGATGCACGCGAGCTCAATGGTATGCCGTGGTCATAATAGGCAGGGCTGGGGGTGGAATTGGGTGCAGTCTAGTGACAAGTCAGGCGGTACGAGTTGCACCCGTTTTGCGAGCATGCCTGCGCGTTTGACGCCACTCTCCCTGAGGCCAAGCAATTCCGTCCTCATCGAGCCTTCATAACCATTAACCAACGGCAAAGTGGTCTCCGTCGCCTTCGTCTGCAATGAACTGAGAGCAAGCCTGCCAAACCCCCGAAAGAACGACCGAACAAAAACAAGCCCGCCCTCTCTTCCCGCCCTTTTTATCGGTTCACGAACAGCATCAGCGAAAGCAACGCATCTTTTTGGTCCGCCAAGACAAGGTATGGACGATGAGGTCATCCAACGAGTCTTCCAAGGAGGGGGACGGGAATACTTCAGCCAGCAGCCATGTTCCACCTCATCTTCCATCCTTCAGTCCCTCCCTCTGCACGTTGTATGTTCTCTTCTCTCTCTCTCTCTCTATTGGAAATTCTCCCTCTTTTCTATGTTTCTGTTCAACTACATGAAAGCAGGGAGTCGAAGCACCACTTTTTTCGTTTCTTTTGGGTAATTCTTGAAGTGCTGAAATTAGGAAAAAGAAGAACATGTCTCTATCTTTTCCATTGACTGAATTTATAAAGTTGCAATAATGTTTCAAGATCGATATTCCTAGATTTTAGAGATTTACATGATATTAACAATCAATCAAGAATATTTGATACGACAACAAGAAGATACGAAAGTATCTATGATTAATAAGAATATCCGATAAGAGGACCAGGGTAAGTTCCTTCGGAGACGTTGAAATCATATGATCGAGTCACCCCAATCCCCACAAATTATCTCCTAAATTCGGATGGTTTCGAAATGGGTCGGAATGGAATTTCATGATGGATCTATGTGGGTCAGACTACACAACCAAATTGACAAATATATCAAAATCAATGTATCTGCTTCTTTATTTGAAAAGAATTACACAGAATTTCTAACATCGAATATAACAAGAAATAAGACTACAAGGGAAGCTCATTACCCACCAGCCTTCTTGCTAGAGACCAAAAGAGAACACAAAACCTGCCTTCAACATTTCTTCTCAAAAGTTAAAAAAAATGAGAAAACAGCTTTAAAAATTATTAAGTTAATATGAGATTTGTTTGTCCAGTGAACCCTTTTTATTAACTATTCCGGAAATGAATTTGAAGTAAATTTGAATTTCCATTCATCTAGAACTAAAAGATAATGGGGCAATCAGCTAAATCTTGCGTATGCTTATATTATTAAACTGTCTCTCGCAGCACCACTTGCCATTGACATCTACAGACCAGGCGCATATGTGGTCCAAGGTTCAAACCTTGACTATTTGATATTTTGAGAAAACCATAAAAAAAAAACAAGCAGGGACCACTTTCCATACATGGAAATAGAATCAACTTAACTTGATAAACCAAGTGGGGACCATCCATATTTTTCTTGCTGCACTTATTATGAGCTTATTGTGAGAGCCTTGCTTCTGCTGCATCTATGTCTTACCTTCTCATTGTTCACTATCAATTGTTATTTACTAAGATTTTTTCTTGTAGGGTGAAAAGAGAAAAAGTACAAGGGTGTAAAAGGATAAGTGATGATGTCAACAATATTGTTATGAAGTTGACAATAAAGTGAATAAACATAAAAGAGATTTCTTTCCTTTGCAACAAAATAAATAATGATTAGAAAAAATAAGGTAATCATCGGTAGTTAGATATCATATCAATATACGAAGGAGAGAAGGAGATTTTACACCTCTTTTACTAAGAAAAGGGCTTTTACCTGTCATTCACTTCAAAAAAAAAACAGACCCACAGTGCATTACTTTGGCCCAAGTTACAGCTTCTGGGGATTCATCAAATGTTTTTAGAGGAAATTCTATTTTTGAGAAGTTTGAAGTTTATATATATTTTTATGTTTTTTCCCCATTCATATTTCCTAATTATTTGATCCTAGCTTCACCAATTTCTTTTACTCGAAACACCCTAATTTGGCAAAAATTCCAACTCTACTCTAAAACCCCATACCCTTGTTCTCATCTTCCTAAAAAAATTTCCAACATTAGGAATGTAAGCCCTAAACACAAGTCAACTTGGTGCTCTATATTTGTGATTGTAGGACAAAGGATTTCATCAATAAGAAGATGTTCATATGACTCTTATGGTTTGTCTTGTCAACACTCATTGTGTTCTTCTATGCTCACTGCATTTTTCTTATTCAGATTGTGGGGATTACTCTGTCCTTTCATCACATACTTGTGATTCATAATCTTTTTACGTCTTCATTATCTAATTCTCCAAGAAGTACTCTGGGCCAAGTTGTTTATCAAACTAAATGAATGCATGGTGATATGGACAGCTCATTGGTGACACTTATTACAAATAGTTTCCATGCATGTTGCTGTTTCCACTTTACAGATTCCTATTTTTTTAATATCTTCTGTAAATGAAATATACTGATAAGTGCGTTAAAACTACTTATATAAAACATAATCCTATTATGAACCGCATGTGGACCAAAAAACTACACCAGTTTGTGTTTCTAAAATAATCTTAATAGACTTAGATTTAGAGGATTTAAGTAGTTTAGGATGGTTTATATTATGAATTATTACTAAATTTTATTTTTAATATTTGTTATTCCTTTTGTGGGTTACTTTTAGGGCACAAATAAAAAGCCCAATAGGTATTAAAATAGCCTAATTTGGTTGTTTATTTGTTTAAGTTTCAAGCTAGCCTTATATTATGCAAATCCAACATCGTTTCGAAAACTTATTGCTTGCATAAGTTAGACTAAAGAGAGGATTACAAACTTTTAGGAGTATTTTTATAATTTTTATTTTTTTAAAGATTTTTAGTATGAACAATTTGTTATGTATAACAATAAGAGAGTTTATGGTAAATAAAGGTTTCCTTTCCAGAGATTGGATTGTGGGAGTTATTTATTTGGGTGTGATGCCTAAACCTGTGAATGATTCTTAAGGTTTTTTCTTCTTCTTTCTCTTCATATAATTACTACTACTCAGTGTTCTCAATTTCGCTAAAATGGGAAATTTCAGTAAGTTGAAAAGGAGAAAATTTTGCTAATTTTAGAGAAATTATTGAGAATTTTGCTAGAACGTAAAAAAATTAAAACATGCAGAAAAATTAGAAAGTTTTCCAAAAAAAGTTTTAATAAATCATGATAAATCTGAATTTACATTAAAAATAAAATAAATCACTTTAAATGTCAATATATACGACATAAAGGAAACAAACCAATGTTGCAAAATCATATAAAAAGATATATACAATGAAATACTACTAAATGGGAGATTTATGTTATAGAAAATTTTTAAACATATGCATATAATATTAAACATGTTATCACTATGTCTCACCACCAAAAAGAAACTCGTGCAGGATTTTTGGTTTTATCATTGACATGGACTTTTTCTTGTGTTTCCATCCAATAACCATAGAAACCGCCCGGATATAAGTTGTATAACTTAAGGTTAGAAGATGAAGATACTTCGGTTCCACTATTCAGATTATATGATATTTGACCATAAGATTGTTGAGAATAATATTCAGAATCTTCGATATAAGATTGTCGAGATTCTCGAGAATAATTCCCAACATAATAGCCATAAGGTGTATATCCACAACTAGACCCCTACTCACTACTATTCATGTAAATATAGTGACAACCATATTATCTACTAAGTCATCTTTTTCTATAAAGGCCACTTTTTTTTTTTACTCCCATTTTTCCTCACATAGGATTTCACAGGCGGTCATGCAGCATGATCTTCATCTTGCGTAGCATGTTGGAAATTTGCTTCTGCTATAAATGGACTAAGAGACCTTTGGCTACTTGAAGTGTTACCCATACCATCACTCCTGTAATCAACACCACCACCATCATTCTCATCATCATTACTATCACCACCACTTTTTCTTCCTGAAGAAGACTTTAAAGTTTGATAGAGTAGTACTTTTAGATCTTGTCAATGCATCAAAGTCATCTATTGGGGGTTCTCTCTTCCAATATTCTTTGTAAATTTACCCCTTGTTCACAAACTATATTAGCAATAGTAGGTTCTGTCCCTCCATCTCTAGTATCTAAATTATTGTATTTTAGCCACTCATATAAAGGGCCCTCTCTTTTATCATATTTCTCCAAGTGAGTGTAATGCCCTATTATCATTAAGTCCAATGGATCTTCAATAGGGCTTTCTTTAGATCGAATCAATAGTTCTTGAAGCCGCATATTATAATGATAGAAGACCAAATCTTGAAGCTTCTTATATCCCAAATTGTTTCTTCTATATTTATGAATCAAAGAAAATGTACTCCAATTATGCTCATATGGGGATGAAGATACCATTTGTCTCAGTAATCTATATGCCATTAGTCTCAAATTTGGTGTTTTTGTCCCATAATAATTCCACCATTCACCTATAAAAGAAAATTTGGATTAATCAATAATTTAAAATAAAAAGTAAACAACATATTATTAAATCACTATCCTTTACTTAGCATTGCTTTACTACTTAATTGGATTGTACTTACATTGCATTGCTTTACTACTTAATTGGATTGCTACATTCATCCCAAATAACCCATTGGTATCTTGAAAGTACATCAACTATAATTTTGAAGGAAATAAATATTGTCAATATACAATTCTTAATCAACAAACTATCCTTGAAATGATATAAGTATATTAAGTTGTATATAATTACTTCACTTACAAGATCCTCAACATTGAGATTGTTGGGGAAAAGCTTTTCAAACACTTTAAAACCTAAGGTGCAAAGCCGAGCATTTTGACCTAGATGCCGCTCATAATGATACTTGGGATTTAAGTAATAAGTTACAAAAATTTGAATTTAAGTTAGTCAATGTCAATAGAAAAATTCTATATATATACAATGAAATTGGACTTATTAAATCATATATCACCAGCAGCATGTGGGGGATGACTTAGCTTGCCCTCCCAGCGAGCCTTTATAATCAGTAAAACCCAATCTACATCATTGGGATTGTTCTTTTTGATTGCTTGCATCATAAAATGAATAGACTCATACATGGTACCCATGGACGGATGTGTCATTGTCCACTGTCCTTAGAACTTGGTAGATAGGTTCCAGTATGCCCAATACTCATCCCATACGATCCTAAAATGTAGTTGTCATAATAATGTCCATTGTTTTCTTCCCCTCTACCGTCTTTCTATATTTTAAGGTCCGCCATTTGTCTGAGTTAAAGGCCGTGGTGAGGGCTTGATCAGCCTTGTACAAGCTTTCAAGTGCAATATAATTTTAGTAAATCTTGTCTTATTAGGACGAATAATATCTCTATCATATCCAGATATCGTATGAAACATAGTAAGAACCCAACTGAGGTTGTATGTAAACTTGATCACTATACGTGCACTTTTAATTGTTTTCTGCACAACTGGACAATAACCAATATCCTCTAGCATCAAATCAATATAATGTGTAGTACAGGGGGTCTAACATAAAGAATATCTTTCTTCTAGTTTTTACCAACCTTTTTTACAGGCACTCCTACTGTCAGTAACAATCTGCATTACACGATCTGCACCAACCCATTTAATCTTCTCTCTAATTCCTACTCAATGCAACGGGCATCCTTTACATATGCCTTTGCATTTACTGATTTTATGAATGCTGATACACCTCTGCAATATACTATAAAATTTATTATGGACATTTTTGTTGGGCCCGTCCATCCATCACACATGATGGTTACCCCATAAGTATCTCAATGATGCTTTTAACTATTGATCCAATCATTTATCTTTGCCACCTCTTCCTTCAAATACTTTCCATAAATCTCCTTTCCTGTAGAGGGTTTTACATTCTCCCCTTCTCTTTGAATGACAGCTACAAAGTTCTTAAATGTAACTGTATCTGTTACATGTGCTGGAATTGCATTATAGAAAAAAAATTTGGACCCAAATTTTTCAAGATGGGAAACACTGTCCCTTCCCTTATTTAACATTTGCTTTACTTTCTTCTGTACTCCACCCACTTGCCTATACAATTTAGGTTCATCCATTTTCACACTTTTGCCATGTCCAAAATATCCCATAATCTCACTCTTTGCACCACCCCCACTTCTACTACCAGCCTCCCCAACAGACCTATGGAATATTGGACTATTCCCCTTTAGTTGAATCATTTGCTCTTTCTCCCATTGCTTCACTCTAGAGACATGCATAGCTCTTCTCATATCACCATCATTTTCCTCTTCATCCCCATCATCATCCACATCTATAGTATTTGGAAATCTATATAATTTTTCAGAAATATTTCTCTCGTGCTACTTTCTTGACTCCTGAAAGCTCACTCCTTGCATTAAGACTCTTTGCATCAACTTTCTGATTTCTTAGTGCACCTTAGGGCAATTTTTAACATTTTTACAACCTCTAGCTAAATGCTCTTTTAGTCTTGTAAGACCTGCCGACTTCATTTTCTGACTACAATAATTATATTTTAATCCATTTAGATACCCATCTAATGGCTTCCCTTGCTCCCAAGCAATATGCTGCAGCTTATTTTTACCGCTTTTTCCGGCACTTGTGCCTGTAAATAAAAAAAACAATGTTGTGGAATGATTAAAAGTTTTAATCATAACACTAGTATATAAAATAATTTTAACAAGAAAGACACCATGTTTTTTATACCAAAAGAATTTATGCATGTATGCCTAAAAATTTCTAAAAATTATAATATAAATTATTTTTTGCATAATTTACAAAAATATAAATGCATAGGTTAAAAGTTAATTTTACAAATAATTATATGACAAGTGAAAACATAATTAATTAATTATTATTGCTATTAAGTAATATTTATATTATTTAAATCAAAAAATTTTTTACAAATCATTTTTCACATGATTTAGAGGTTTTTTAAATATTAAAGTCAATGTACAATTTAATTAAATTCATATAATGAATAATCTATAAAAAATACTAATAAATGGTTATAAATAATCATTATTAATATAACAGATTCATTTTTTCCAAAAAAATTAAAAAATAAAAAATGAACCTGTTGAGACGAATGGACGTAGCTAGTATGATGGGTTTTCAATGATGGGAGTCTGGGATGATGGACGATGGGTTTTTAGTGCTCACGGATGAACGCAATCTCGTTGGGAGCTACGACAGTCAATTTCCGGCATCGATTTTTGGGGGATTTTATTCAGAAATGGGATTTGACAACTCCTTTAGCGATTTCCTTCCAAATGAGGTGGATTCAAAAGGAGAAAATTGGAAAACGGGTGGCTGTCGATGGAAGAGAGGTAAGTGGCTTGTTTGTGCGTAGATTTTAAGCTCCAAATCTTGTGTAAATCCTTTTGAAAATGGATTTCAAAGGTTCCATTTTCGATTTCGAAGCCCAAAAATTGATTTCACCTTGAAAATCAATGAAGAGGATGCTGACAACATTCCGATCTTCAATTGGACAGTGTAAATGTTGTTTTGGTTTGCCAAAATCATGAAAGGGGTTTTGGAAATAAGGTTTGGGGAGGTTGGAATGTGGTTTCCATTCCTAGCGATTAAGGTTTTGGCTTTTATTTGAATTTTTCGTCGAATTTTTTGGTGAGAAATTGGGAGTATACGAAATTTCAGCGAGATATTCATGAAATTTCGATATTTTGGGGGAACTTTCAAAATATTTCCCAAAATTATGAAAATTTCGCCTAATAGGGAAAATTTCTACATTTTTCTGGCGAAAATATTTCACTAGTGACCAAAAACGAAAGTTACGGCAAAATTTTGATGGAAATTCTTGAAATGGCAATCGCTTGCTTGCTGGTTTTCTTAATGCTGAGATTGCCTTGCATCAAAACCCAGCCGGACCCGACCTAATATTGATGTGCTCTTAAGATGGTTGGGTTAGGCAAACATAGATCTAACACACCCTTAGGTTGAGTTTCATCTGGGATATGTAAAAACACTTGGGTTAATGATGGTTTTTCAGTCTAACCCTCCCAAACTGTCTGGCTTACAACCCTCATTCCAAGAAAATATTACAGAAGGCTACTGAATCTTTCAAACAGGTCATAAAAATTCTACAGCCTTAGGACGAGGCACATAAGATGTGCACCCTAGTGAAGGGGCCTCGCCTGAGCCTTCACAAGGCACAAGAAGTGTGCTTGAGCACACTTTGCACCAAGGCACATGCTCAAGCTCACCTTTAATGGCTATGGCCTCAAGTTGCATGTACTTGTGCATTTACTAACATCAAATAAAGTTCTATGAGAACATTCTGCAATTTCCTAATTTTTTTTAATGTCTTTCCTTTAACAATACCATTAGTCAAAATTTTCAATAGCTTTGATAAATCTTTTTCTCCTTGATTTTCAGTGAGGGATGTATCCCTCAATAGTGAGATGTACATAATTATTTATTTTATCTTTATTACAAGTGGGTGATGTATTCCTCCAGAGCAATAAAGCAAACTTTTGTCTGAATTGTGTGACTTTCATGCTATTTGATAGCCCATTGAGTAGGCTTTCTAGCTGAAGAGAAATGAAATTCTAAAAACACCTGAGTGCCTTACAGACTTTTTATGTGTCGCTGCCCCCTGGATAGTTAAAGATTTTGGGGATATCATTGTCTTTTTATGTTATGAGGGTTTCTTTGTTTCAGTCTGGATTCTCTTTGCTTGATTATTATTTTATTTTATTTTATTTTTGGAGATGAATAAACAAAGTCAAGTCTTCCTGATGTTTGAGAGCTTTCTTTGCTGCATGTTGCACATGAGCATGTGTTCCCACTATTCAAGTTCTTAGCTATTGGCTAATGACTTGTGGGAGAATTTCCTATGATCATTCTTTATTCTTTGGAGCCCTTCCTGGCTACATCATTGTGGTTATACAGACAGTGCTCTAGCCTTATAATTTTTCATTTGCAATTATTTAGGAGTGTCATTTAATATGACAAATATGGACTATACACATTTAATGAATACTAGCATTTAAAAATCAACATTCCCTTTGTTTTTTTATTCAAAGCATCTACCAGCTATTGGATGGAAATTCTTTTCAACACAAATGTCTTTTTTCTTATCGGGAAGATTCACTGATGCATGCGTGCATACATGCTTCATCCAGAATCTTCGAATGTGAGCTGACACATATTTTCAGTGAAGATCCCTTTGATTAATCTCTTTCAAAGTGTTGAACTCTTGCTGTATGATCATTTGAAAAGGGGTACTCTGTAGAAAACATTTGGAAATAGTTGCTGCTGTATTAGAATGGTCATTGTGAATTACCGTTCCAACCAGCCAAGCTAGTTCACCACCATTTTTAACAAGAGACTTAGGCACTAGCTTTCAGCCAGTTTTTGATTAACCTAAGATGGTGAACTTAAACCCAACCAGTCCAAGAAGGTGGGTTTGTGCCCAATTCAATCAGGTGGCTGGCTTGTGTGCCCTTGTGCCCTTTTCAGTTGAGTTCTATGTTCTCCTTATCTTCTATTTGGAACCCACCATTAAAACAATTACATGTACATTAAACCCACTGGTATATGCTCGATCCACAATCAGGGAAAATGAAAATAGGTTATTGCTTAGACACTTGCTTTGAGGATTGTAGAATCTTTCTTCTTCTAATCTAAGCTACAATAAATGTTTCCATGCTTGTTGCGATATTGAAGCCTGATATGTATCATATGGGCTTGATAATGTGTCTTTGTAAATTTTCTTGGACTCATTAAAGTAAATAACACTTGATAATATAAATCCTGTCATAAATCTGTGTTTCACATCCAACCATTCTATCAACAAGGAGGGTTACATTTGGAAAAAAGGGAAATACAGAGATGATATGATGTAGGACTTTTTAAGAATTGACATAACATGTGGGTCAGCTTCCAATGGGAAAAAATTAATTCTTAATCAAAAGGAATTGACCAATGTGGATAGAGAGTTTGGGAATTAGAATAGATTAGAAGGAGCAATACAAAAAGAAAAATAAATTCTGAGGTGGTTGGTCCCTAATCTGACACTAGATATTGGAAAGCTAGGTAGGCTGTCAAAATGGACACAGTTTGTATCATTTGAACCATTTTTTATGCCTGAAAGTGTGCAACTAAAAGCAATGAAATGCAACAGATATTTATTAGGTCATTATTTGATCTAACTCTGATGATTAAACATTCGAATCCTGTAAGTTTTACTATTAATCTCATCAAGTTGGTGTCTAAACCATGATTTGGTTCCAGAACTCCAGTCTGATGACTGGTTGGCTTTGATCGCCCTAGCGACAATAATGTGGCTATCTAGTTGCATGATGGTACATGTAAAACATTTAACATGGATAAGTGCGGAAATTAGGATAGTCAGGTGGTTTTTATATTTATCGCTGGCTCTTTCTAGTTTTATTACCATTAGTTGAAATCTTTACCCTGGCTTGAAAGTTGCAACCCTGATTTATATGTGCAGACCTTTGATCATGGATATTATCTACTAGTGAAAGCTATTCAAGAACTCCGGGAAAAGAAAGGAGGCCTTGTGACAGTTGGTATAGGTGGTCCCATTGGTTCTGGCAAAACAAGGTTTATTTAACTCAAAAATGCGTTATATGTTCCTGATATCTTTTGTATCAGTTTCATTTAGTGATGCCAATGCATGTATTTGTATTTGAAGCTTAGCAGAGAAGGTAGCATCTGTACTCGGTTCTGTTGTTATATCGATGGAGAACTATCGTGATGGAGTTGATGATGGAAATGATTTGGACCTGATAGACTTCGATGCCTTGGTCAAGAACCTTGAGGTTTTCTTATGCCTTATTTCCTTCATGCCATGATTTTGATCTTGATGTTTGACTGTGCTTAAATTAGTTTCTCACCAATATTCGCCTTGCTACTGTAGAATGTCTAGAGGAGCATGTTCTGACTAATGGACCGACTTTTCTTGAGTCAAGTCCAAATTGAAAACCATACATTCACATTTTTTGGCTGAGTTAGTCACTGCATCTCCTTGAGTTCCATGACCATTATAAAGCATGCATTAATCTATAATATATTGCAGTTAATCTTAGAATGAAAACTTGAAAACAGGATCTGGTGAAGGGCAAAGATACGTTTATGCCTGTGTTTGATTTTAAGGAGAAAAAACGTGTTGGTTCAAAGATCATACAATGCTCTTCATCTGGTGTGGTAGGTTTCATAATTTCAAGTTCTCCATTGATAACTGCTGTGCTATGCAATCTTGTTGTTATTGTTGCTATTATTATTATTATTATTACGATTACTACTATTATTATTTTGCAGTATATTATGGTTAATGCAGGTAATTGTTGATGGAACCTATGCTCTACATTCAAAATTACGCTCTTGTCTTGATATTCGAGTGGCAGTGGTAAATTCTCTAGTTCCTTGGTTTCATGATTGTCAGGAATATTATTTTATTGTTTAGCAAAAGGCTACTGCATCAATATTTGTGTTTTAGGTTGGTGGTGTTCATTTTAGCCTTCTTTCTAAAGTACGATACGACATTGGAGATACTTGTTCATTGGACTACTTAATTGATAGTATTTTCCCATTGTTTAGAAAGAACATTGAGCCAGACCTACATCATGCTCAGGTTGGTTTTCTTTCATGGTTTTTCCCTTTCATTTGCAACATTGGAATCTGCAGAGCTAGTTGCTAACTTTATGACCTACCTGCAGATCAGGATCAACAATAGCTTCGTTTCCTCATTTAGGGAGCCTTACTACAAGCTAAAATGCAGACAAGAGGTTTGAAAATTTTCTGATTTCTTGTTTATACGTAGACCAGTGACTATATTGTTTTCATTCTTAACAACCCTTCAACCTTTATTGTATTCATCTGACAACTTAATAACTCTCTCTTTTCTACTATTTTCTTCACTATTTTCCTAGATAAACATTTATACCTCTAAAGGCCAATCTCTGGAAACCATGGATCTTCAGGCTTTCAGCTCAGGCAGAGCCTGTTCTCCAGTTATCCTTGATATTATCAATGATTTCAGCAATTCTATCAGTATCCTGTTAGGGATACTTGATAGGATTTCTATGTTTTATGGGAAAATATCAACGTCTATGTTTCCCAAGTTTCTTTCTTTCTTTTTATTCTTCGGTATTATTATACAGGTGATAGAGTTTTCCGGTATTGGCAATAATATTAGCAGCGTTGATACATGTTTCAAACTCTGGCAAGTAGTACTTGCAATCATATCAATACTCAAATATTGGGCAGAACCTACATATGAAAAGCCTATCTACCCTATTATGGCCATTGAAGAAAGGAAAACGGAGGACAAGATTGCATGGTTATCGGTACCAAGTGAAGATACAAGAGTGAGGCTATTATAGGGAATGAAAGTTAGATCACCATGGTGTTGGTCTACTTAGATATGTATGACAAGCACCCAAGAGGAAGTGAATTGGGTTTTCAAAACATAGGAGCTCAAAAGGTGAAGGAAAACCAAAAACAAAGATGTAGATCGCAAGAATATGAAAGCAAGAATCACACAAGCATGAACACACAAGAAACATTAAAGAGATTTATAGTGGTTTGGCCCAATCCTTAGTGCTTCACTTTGCAGGATTCCTCTAGCTTGGGTTCTACTATGCACTTGTGGAAACACACTAAACATCATAGTCTATGACTACCTTTTGGATTCCCAAGCTACATGGGCTTTTACAACATTGCGTTCACATTTAACCATCTTCTAGATCAAAGCTCGAGAGGGTTTATCCTTTATGGCCAACCTGATTGTCTTTTTTGTTGAGAACTACCTCTCAAATCAAGGAATACATCAATAAGCGAAAGTGAAATGAAAAGTCTCTTTATGGGCTAGATGCAAAATGTTAAGCATACAAGCAATTAAGCTTTTTTCTTTTAGATTATTGAAGAAGAGTTTCTTGAATGATCGTGGAAGATATAGCGTTGAATTCTAAGGTTAAACTTTGAAACCACTTGAGAACTCTCGCAAACATGTGTAAACTCTTCCCAAACCTTCTATCCATCTTTTTATAAATTTCTTGAAGATATAGACTTTAGAGGGAAAATAGGACCATTGTGAAGCTCAAACAGTAAAAAATTCAATAGTTATCGTGCTGGAAGACAAGCCATAGTTGGCTGGTGCATTCTTTGCTTAGAACCACAACTCACCATGTCACAGGGTAAAATGAATGGTAGGTTGGTCACTGGCATTGGGTGGCTGGTTGTTGGCACCAGTTGGTTGGTCTACTACTTGGCGTGTTCAAGAAATTTCATTTTTTTTTCTGACAGCACGTATTGATCATTTAGGTCTATTCATTCACATCTATTGAGTTCTTTACTAAATCTTTGACCTTGTTTACCATCTCTTCTTGTATAAAATTTTTTCTTTCAACCTTGATGGTTTTCATGAGTTTTTCAGTCCTTTGAATATTACTTTTATGAACGTTCAAAATTCACTACTTCATCAACTTTGCTGAAACTCCTAACAATTGTTTTTTTTTTTTTTTTTTGAAATCACTTAGCAAACATATTAGTACCTTGACCAAGTCATAAACAAGTTTTGCTATTCATTGAATTAACCTTCAGGTACGACAGTTCTGTTAAACTTTGTACCACAAACAACAATGGAAACTGGAAGTGCCTGCTTTCACTGATTCCTCTGTACCTTCCGGTTCTTCTGGCTCAGACAGCCTATTTTGTGCATTACAAAAATCATGTGCTCACCTTTACAAATAAAATCCATGGCTTGTTTGTTTGAGAACTACTGAAATCTTGAATATTTGGGGAAGCTTCTCTATGTTGTACATGCACTGATCTCTGTTTTCACAGCTTTTGATGTTTTACTTCTTTTCATGTCAAGAACTCCTTTTTATTGCAATTTTACTTAGATACGAACTTTTGTGTCACATACTGTTTTTGTGTTCATGCATGCCTGTATGCAGGCATTCAGGATATTGGTTGGTATCAGCAATTTCATCTTTTAACCCACTTGTTTTTCTTCTCAACAGTCACCAGAAGGTCATGCAGCTTACTTATTTAATGGAAATAAAACACAAACCGAGAAGTAAGTGCATCTATGTGGAGTTCTGGTTGGTAGCTTTACCAGTAGGCTTAGTTTCAAGTTAAGAACCTCTTTTGCAATACTTTGGCTATATTTGAATATATGTCTGCTCATATGCGGGAATTGAATTTTTGGCATTCGGGAGTTCTCTTGAAACATATGTTGGGTTTAAATCATGAGTGTTGGAAGTCTTCAGTTCTTCACTTTTACTTTGGTCAAGATTTAGTAGTAGGAGTTATCTGTTTGAATTCTTTTTGGGACTATTGCTGCTGCTTCCACTTCCACTTCCGTACCTACTAATCCTTGTTCATGTTGAAGAAGACAGCAACCTTTTTCTATACCCTAATCTGATGCTTAGATCTGAGCTTCATGTAGCTATAGGTTTAGTGCCTACTACTAGTCACAATATGAAATAGGAAGTACTTCAATGCAGATTCTTCATTGTTGGCTTTCTTTTATATTCCCCAGTTTTATTGAGATGTACCTGAGGCCACCTTCTGCAAGTGAGGAGGCACGGATTAGTGACTGGATAAAGGTACGGCAGTCTGGCATAAGATACTATTTGTCACTAGGTGATCAAAGGATTGTTGACAAGAACTACATTATCAGACCGAAAGCCGAATTTGAGGTTAGTCAAAAGTTGTATTTTAGTTCATATATAAATGTAAATGCCTGAGGGCTGACTACTTAAAATTTCTCAACTTCCCATTATAGATCTCTTATTGTTGATTCTGTTTCATGAGTTGTTTCTTAATCTTAACTCTGTTCAACACTTACAAGTTGGAGGATATGGCATTAGTTTCAGTTTGCAGTATAGATTTGAACTCATCACCAAGTAGTTGACATGACAGAACAACTTACACATGAAAACTTCCAGGTGTAAAGTTTACCATCCACAATGGTGAGAACATGGTTTTCATAAACCATTATGTAATGAAAGTTACATCTATTATGAAAATGGAACAGTTTGGACCATTACCCATTATACAGTTCTAGCCCTTTTGGTCCCTTCTGACCTACTTTGAGCAATTTTCATTCTTCTAACTATCCTCTATGCTAATTGAAATATATTTCAATTCATTCTTTTGGTATTATTTTCTCTCTTGACTATAATTTGACCAGCATGGTTGATGTTAAATGTCAACCACCGGCAAAAGTTATAGGCTAGAATAGCGCTTGTGTTGGCCATTGTTTCTGTTATTCATAGTATAACTTGTGCAAGATTGTAGGGCACATCATGCATAACAATAAGACTAATCACATCATGCATAACTCTAAGACTACATTCAAGATGGTTAGCCAATCTTGGTGTAATAAGTACAAAAAGAGGAACTAAAACAGAAATGGAACAACATGAAGGTTCGTCATTTGATGGAATGAATCAAACAATTTTCATTTTATTATTGATTGTCCTCAATTAATTATACTTGCTGTGTAAATCTGTAAAATTGCATACTCACATCCCAGACCACAAGTGGTCCTAATTGCATCTCCACAATGGAAGAAAACCCTTCATTATAAGGAAAACTACAATGCATCTTAGAGATCCCAAAATAAAATACACACTCTTAAAATAAATGTGTGCTGTCTTTGGGATCGCCAAGCACATTGCGATTACTTGATATTTAGAAGATCGCCTCAAGCCAATGGGCGGAGAGGATGACAAGGTTCTAGACTGGGTTGCTAAACTTTGGGTCAACCTAAAGGATGAGTGTTTTGATCCAATTGGTTTGTCCTTAATGGAATTAAGACCAGGTGATTTTTACTATTTAGACTGTAAGAAACCATAGAAACAGTAGGTGATTTGTGACCCAATTTGCATATCCAGGAAGGACTCAAGACCGAGTGATCTCTATTGTGTTTAGACCTGAAAGAGACCAAGAAAAAAATAGGTGCTGAATTCTCTCTAATTGCCCATGAGAAGCTTAGGAAGAGTGGGTTAGGTTGATTGGGTTTTGGTTAACTTTCTTACATTGCCCATGAGAAACTTAAGAAGAGTGGGACTAGGATGACTAGGTTTAGCTCAACTCTCTCAATTGCCCATGAGAAGCTTAGGAAGAGTAGGTCAGGTTGACTGAGTTTGGGTTAATTTTGTCAAATACTCATGATAAGCTTAGGAAGAGTGGGGACCAGGATGACTGGGCTTATCTCAACTCTCTCAAATACCCATGAGAAGCTTAGGAAGAGTAGGACCAGATAAACTGAGTTTAGCTCAACTCTCTTAATTGCCCATGAGAAGCTAAGGAAGAGTGGGACTAGGTTGATTGGGTTTAGCTTGACTCTCTCATTTGCCTATGAGAAGCTTAGGAAGAGTGGGACCAGAATGATTGGGTTTACCTGATTGAAGTGGTTTTTGCTAAGGTTTGATGGGTGAGTCATAACTTGGTGACTCAATGAGTCATGACTCGGTGATTCGGTCTTAAACTAAGGTTTTTGAATGATTTGGTAAGTGGTGTTTTGCTAAGGTCTGACCTAGTGAGTTATGATTCAGTGACTCGAGGAATCATAACTCAATGACCTGATCCTAGACTTAAGTTTCTGAGTGACTTGATGAGTGGTATTTTCCGTTATCCCATGGAAATCCAAAAGCGGGTGATCTACGCCGTTAACTTGTGAAAGATCGTAGAGTCAGGTTGCATGAATTAAGTCTAATTACACTTTGAGTTAATTAAGCCTAATCATAATTAACACCAATGATAATGATTAGTGCTAATGACAGTTCTTAATTGATTTAAGACTATCATTATCTCCTTGATTTTATGGGTTGTCTTGCAGAAAAACTCTGTCATTTTTAGGGTTTAATTAGTATTTTTTCAATTTAAGTATGTTTTAACTGTTCAATCCGACAGCATCTTGTTGACTGTTAATCATGTGGGACTCACCACATCATAGTGTGAGTGGGATCTATATGTGTACTACGGTGGGATAATGACAGAGTGCCCTCAGGCACCAAGAAAAATATCCAGTAGGCCAAAAGTCTCTGGCGTCAGGGGAGGCACCTACCTCGTGAAGAGTAAATATCCAGTAGGCTAAAAGTCTCCAGCGTCAAAGGAGGTACCTGCCTCTTGAAGAGTCCTCAAAGCCTTCAATTCAAAATATTGTGTCTTTCAAATGAGAGAAGAGGGGGGTATTTATAGGCTTGAAGGGCCTCCCTTCGCTACCTGGGTGTGCAGTGTAAAATTCCCACCTTCGCTATTTGGTAGTGGATTGCAAATTTCTCATGCATTTGCCTTTGACTTTGCTACTTGGGAGTGAAATGTAATATTTCCATCTTGATGTTGCCTTTGCCTCCGTTACTTGGGAGTGGGTTGCAAAATTCTCATGGATTTGCCTTTGCCTCCTCTACTTGGTAGTTGATTGCAATTTTTCCATTTTGATTTTGCCTTTGCCTCTGCTACTTGGTAGTGGATTGCAAAATTCTCATGGATTTGCCTTTGCCTCCACTACTTGGTAGTGGATTGCAATTCTATCATTTTGATTTTGCCTTTGGTTCCGCTAGTTGGTAGCGGAGTCAAAGAACACTTTTCTTAGAATGCAGTTTGCCTTTGCCTCCACTAGTTGGTAGCGGAGTTAAAGAACACTTCTCTTGGAGTGAGATTTTTGCAAATTATTTTACTCTCATTTTTAGTGTCTTGCAAATGCATTTTCTAAAGAAATATTTTAGCTTGGCAATACCATTTTACCAAAACGCTAATATTTTGGTTAAATCACCAAATTACATGATCCAAACCATAGGTATGAGGCCCAATTTAATTTCAGCAAAGACCTTTTGATCCAAGGTTAGCGGTGTGGATTAAACGCCATGTTCTTGGCAGCATCGATTAATCCTGTCAACATTCTGGCTAGAAATACCAATTTTAATCATATCTTTCATGGGACCCGCCATTTTCTAGCAGCTCTGAATTTTGGACTGTTTGTTGAAAATTCTGGTTGCGTAACATGCTGGAAGATTAAATTCCATTGAATGCAACTTGATTTTCAGATGGCCTGAAATATGTACCTGTGCTGTGATTTTGGAGTGGCTTAAGTAATTTCATCAAGCATTATTTAATTGGACTGTCCATGATTATTTGTATGTTGCCTCTACACACAGCAGTCCCTAGAAATGGTAGTCATGCATTCTGTCCAGCAACAAGTGGATAGCCTGACTCCACAACTTTTTGCATGGTGGCTTGCCACCCTGCCTATGCGAGCCAGCATTTTTCAGCATTTTTTGCCTGCTGGTTTCACCATGTCGTCTGTGCGGGTGGAGTGGATTGGTGTCGTCTATGCGACCAGTTGAGGGGAGGCTGTTGCAGTGTCTGATGTGAATGGCTTTTCTAGTTTTGCCATTGCTTACATGACTTGGCGGCGTAGCATCCCTGACTACGTGAGCTCCTCTTTTGGTTCTGGTCAAGGCTTGCTGCAGCATCTAGCTTGCCTGACATTGGAAAGCATTTTCCCATTTGCTTTTAATATTGCTGTCACCTATGCAACCAGATTGGCTATACAACCTTCTGCCTCTGCGCCCTGGCTGGCAAAACTGTGATGTGGTCCCCACTCTGCCTACGCTACCTGGTAGCGGAATCAGAGAGGGCAGCTTGTCTACGTGAGTTGATAGCGTGGAAACCGACTGCCTTGAGATGTTCCAGCCTACGCGACCAAGGCAATTTGGAGAAGCCTTTTAGACGTGACTTTGCTGCTTGTGAATCATTCCTTAACAATGTTAGCAATGGAGTCTGATTTCGTTGCTTGATTTTCGTGAAGCCATGCCTCGTTCTGAATATCTGTCACCCATCTGATTTTCAACACTTAGACAGTTGGAAGAAGTAAATTTTATGATGTTGGACTCATTTCTCATAGTTCTGATGTGTTTTTTAAATATTGTAGCTGCTACTATTAGTAATTCTTTCATCAAGTTATGTTTGGGTGGAGTCAAAATTTCAATGGAGCTAGGAGATGGAAAACAGAATTTGCTTGGGAAGCATAATAATATAGCTAAGGACGCATTTGGCTGAGAGAAGCATTGATGTAGCATGGAAAAACTGAAAAAGCTTTGATATTTAAAAGGAAGACTTTAGAAGAAAGAGGTAGACCCCGTCGATTGAGAGGAAGGAAAGAAATGATCAGGGAAACTAAACAAATTTATGAGAAAGAATAAAAAACAGGAGACAGAAATTTAACTCTTAATTCATCAACCAAGTTTGCAAACCCCATTACATGCTATCTTATTTATAGAAAATGGATATGCCGAGAAAAATCCTAATGCATCTGTGTATAAATAAAAACTATAAAAAATAAAAAAAACCTAATCCAAACCATTCATCAATCAATTTGTTGATGACTTGATGCATATATCAAATCTCAAAATAAAAACTAAGTATCCAAAATCTTAAATCAACACCTGTAGAAATAAATAAACCCTAACATGTTGACCAATCTCATTGTGTTCTTCATCAAGCATGGTTTTAATTGTTATAGAGGATTTCAGTAATTGCTACTCGGTTTAGTACTTAATTGTGACTGTTGTATTTTTTATTTCTTATGGAGCAATTTAGCCCCTTTAGTCCATTTTAACTTATTTTTATCCTTTTTCTTCAATTTCCCACTATTTTATATATTATGAATTTTGGAAGAAACAAAAAGAGGTATCGTAATGCCCCGCTTTCCGGGTGTTACTCTAGGACAGTATCACGAGGAATCTCAGCAGAGTCTCTCCTGAACTGTTCATCTCCAACTTGTACATCCCATCATTATATTTAATCATGCCTACCAAAATCATAATCAACTAAACCACACACATACCCATAGATCGCCCAGAATCGACAGTCGCATTGTGATGGTGGTAGTCAAAGAAATCTTGTATACATCATGTTATAATGACATGCCAACACAATAAATCCACACATTTGAATATACAGACTCGCCCATCTTTAAGAGTTTACAATTTATATATATACATCCCAAAATGCCAAAAAGGAGAAATTTCATAATTATGAACGCTCAATGGGTGCGATTCATGGCCTATCCCAATTCTGAGCTCCAACCCCACGTTGGGCTCCATCTTCAGGCCTGTCAACTAAAACCAAAATTAAAATAGGATGAGTCCGGGCAATTCAGTAAGCAGGTATGCGATTAAGCAGTAATTAAACAAAATATTAAGATCATGATTATATCACATACATATGCAATTCTACGACACACTGTCAATGCAACAATGACCCACTAGTATGATGCATCAATTGTTATTATTTAAGTTACAACGTAGTCTTATGATTCATCCATACTCGGCTCATTCTTAGCTCACTCTCAACACATCACTATCATCATATTACTTTCGTCCATTCATACCCATACTTCATCAATCCACCATCATCATACCCAATCAATCTCCGGGATGTAGTCAAAAAACAGACAACACCATTTCCCCTCGGTGTGTCTCGGTCCCTCCTTGTACCCCTGACTTTGAAGCCTGCCAAGCCCACAATAGTCTCTCAATGTCATCTGTGGCGCCTCGCTCTCTTTGCTTCACAGGGATCACAGGATCTCTATCCACATCTAATGAGGCAATCAAATGAGTCACATAAATCAGGCCATCTAGGCCTCCAAGCCGACCAATCGTATCCATACTCGGTCGTACAAGCCACCACTCCAACCAGGTGCATCAACATCAAGCCATACAGGCCACTATGCCAACCAGGCGTATTAATATCCAGCAATATAGGCTACCACGCCAACTAGGCGTATCAATATCATAATCATGTAATTTGTTTACCTTCGAGATAAGTAGTTTGGATTAATCAAGACATCCATAATCTAGGCTCCTCTTAACTTGCATTGAATGTCTTGAATTTGGTGGAATGTGTTTCAGGTTAAGAATGAATATATGAGGATGCATTTGCTAATTGTTGATTCAATCTTGTCCCTTATTCCCCCGTCTTGGGAGGTGGAGGTCCACAAGGTAAACATTCAATTTTTATTGATAGAATTTTTTCCATGTTTTTAATGTTAACTTCCTGATAGTAGATCCTATCTTGAGTATCTATTGTAGAAATTGGGTATCTAAAATGAGATAAATTATGATGCAACAAGTGACAATGAATATGAAATAATGAAATAAGTTTACTGTAGGATGCCGCGTGGACCTGTGTTCCATTTATCACTTACTGGCTATTATTGATTGGGAGAAAATCACTCCAACCAAGCGTATCAATATTCAATCAAACAGGCTACCACGCCAACCAAGCATATCAATATCCTGCTATACAGGCTACCATGCCAACCAGGCGTATCAATATAGAACCATGCCATTCCAGAATGAACATACTTCACAAGGAATAAAGCAATTACATACTATTTTAGCATTTTCACATTCCATTTTCTAGCCTAAATCTTCAAAGCTTATCTCGAAGAATTACCCCAAATTCTCTAAGAAAGGTCTCATCAAAACCTCAACTAATTCCAATGTTTAGATTCATAAATCTTTTTTCCATGCATTAATGTTCCGGCGCTGCAGCCTCAGATTTGGGTGCCGCGGCGTTCAACGCCCTGCCTGTACCACCTTCCACTTCCCGCTGCATGCCCTGCTTTCTCTCCTTTGCTTGGTTTGCCTTGTTTGTTCCATCTTTTACTCCATTAATTGACATGTTAAACTATCCTTTTTAAACCCCAATTCGCTTTGTTTACATTCCATAATCGCCTTAAATTCCCACATGTCAGTTATATGTGATATTCAAATGCTTTTAGCCAAACCTATACTCATAAGTCTTAATAAAATGTTATGCATGATCATGCCAAACCATTGTTCGCAATTTCGCTGAAAGGGAAAATTTTGTTAAGCTAAAAAGGAGAAAATTTCACTAATTTCAGAAAAATTATTGAAAATTTCGCCGAACTATTTCACTAAAATATAAAACGATTAAAATAATATAGAAAAATTAGAAAATCTTCCATAGAACTTCATAATAAATCATGATAAATCTGAATTCACGTTTAGAACAAAAAACGTCACTTTAAATATCAATATATACGACATAAAGGAAATATACCAATGATGCAAAAGCATATAAAGTAGATATTTACAACAGAATACTACTAAATGAGAGATTTAAGTCTAGAAAGTTGTTAAATATATGCATATAATATGAAACATATTATCGCCATACCTCATCACCAAAAAGGAACTCGTGTAAGCTCGTTAGTTTCATGTATGCCTAGAAAATTTCTAAAAATTATGATATAAGTTATTTTGGCGGAAATTTCCCCAAAATTTTGAAAATTTGGCCAAATTTCCCCAAAATTTCAAAATTTCCTCCTAAAAGGGGAAACTCCTACATTTTTTTGGCCGAAACATTTCACCAATGGCCAAAAACGAAATTTTTAGCAAAATTTTCCCCAAAATTTCAAAATTTCCTCCTAAAAGAGAAAACTCCCACATTTTTCTGGCGAAAACATTTCACCAATGGCCAAAAATGAAATTTTCAGCGAAATTTTGCTCGAAAATTTCGATTTTGAGAACACTGTGCCAAACCATAAATTGTCATGCTACTATACACATGCCCTTGCCTTTAACACTATCTCAATGATTAAATGATAACTCTGTGTCTTATATCCAAATACGATGCTACAAAACCCATATTTCAAGCATGACAAAACATAATACGACCAACATTAACGACAATCAAAACTCATTGCTCGAATTGCATATTCATTAAAACAATCCAAACATAGATACATAATGAAACATGGATAAATAAACTTGCTTAGCTTCATGCGAATAACTACACCCTCTTCAGCTTTAAGCTCAGTAATTGGAAGTCCAAAGCAACGGTCTACAAGTCCTATACATACAATACATGCCCAATTAGCAGTTTCATGCTAGTAAAATCAACAGATCATTAATAGCTCAGTTCCTAACTCAAGTTCATAAACTAGTCCTTCTAGGGTTTACCCAATTACCTATTTTAAAATTCAGTTAAAGGTTAAATAAGAGTTCAATAACAAAGTTTACTCATGCTAGACCATTCTTAGCGTCATTTCATCGAACAGCTCACAGGCAACTTTTCGATTTCCCATTCCTAACCACAATTAGTATAGGGTTTCTTTCCCAAATTACATAAGTTTTTAACAAAAGTAACCTCCCACTTAATGATTATAATACTCAATTCATGGCTAAATTCTCATTTTCCTCAATTTCTAACCCACCGGAATATCACTTCTACATAGATTATGCTCCATAAGTCATAGTTGTAACCAATTACTTAGCATAAATACTAATTAGGCAAGAATGTCACTTACCTCTTAGCTTGCTTCTGCCAATTTCAACAAAAACCTTCCTTACGGAAATTTTCCTAACTTTTCTTCTTGTCTTCATTGCTCCAACTGTGTAATTTCTGTGTTTTCCTTACTCCGGATAGCCGCTGCATGTACTGCCATCGACTTTCCTACTGAAATCTGTCGAAATCCGCTGGAAATTGGAATTTCTCAAGTAGTAGGGACGTATGGAAGGGTTGGGAATGAGAATGGGGTTGAAATGAGGCTGATGGAGCATTATAAGCTTCTCCATCTCCCATGCTCCGGTGGTGCACTGTAACACGTGCACATGCAACCCCTCCTGTCATAATTTTTGTAACTTTTTCAACATAATTCTATAATGAACCGTAATTAGTCATGCTCTTCGTGATTTCATCAGATTATATTGCTAATTTTCTCCAAATTTTCAATGAACGTACATACACCGTTCATTTCCAACTAAAGAAATAAATTTATCTGTACCTCAAAATTTCAGGGCGTCATAGGTATTTTTGTAGATCGTTGAGTATTTTACTCGCAGATGCAACCTTAAAGCATTCATCTCTTTTGCAGTCTACGCAGCACTAGCTTTCTTTGTGATATTTTGGCCCATTTCAAGTCATGGAAAGGGTAGGGAACTTAGCTTGTAGATTACAGTTTGCCTGAGTCCACCAAACTTCACAACATCTTTCTATTTCCCTCCTTAAGAGACCATAGCTTGCCACCAATGGCATTTGTTCTTCAAAAATCGAGTCAGTGTTTGTGATTTGATGGGAGAACAAGGGCCAGGAGGTTAAGCTTTAGCTACTTATCAAGTGGTGATCTTTACCCTCTATAGATGTGGTTAGACTTTGAGTACGTCTCCAACACTTTCATGCATTTCAACGTTGAGGAGAAGGTTGCTTCTGATGGAGGTGGGAATGATGTGGATAATGTCCAGACTTAGGGATGCATAGTGCATGATGACAAATGCCACATGAGATGAGGTTGCATTGCATTGACTTGGTTGTACTAAGTACACATGACACTTATTTTCATTAGGCTTTATACATGTATTTGCATGATTTGGATCCTACATTGTATATAGCCCTTTAAGAGGCTTGGTATTTATGCCTAGTAATTGAAATGAACATCTTGTTGCCATGCGTTATTCGGAAGGTTGAAAACACCTATAAAAGTGTGATAAGACAACAAAGTAGGTTCATCTTGGCCATTTGAGAATCTCTCTCTCTCTCTCTCTCTCTCTCTCTCTCTCTCTTCTCTGCCATCTCCCATTCTCCCTCTATGCCTCAAGTCATGATCAAGATTCAGGTGCTGGATCATGAAGTCCATGATCAATATTCAGGTGCTGCATCATGAATCCATGTTGCATGCCTCTAACAAAATGTGGTCTTTATGTCTCTAACACTCCCAAACTTGATGGAACCTTTTGTTGATTGAAGTGTATGCCCCATTGCCCTTCATTGACCTCCCGACTTGTGCACAACTAATATGATCCCAGCTTGGGATCTAAGGATTGAAGAAGATAAAGGGGAGAATTGGAGAGAGAAGGAAGAAGATGAAGATAGAATGTGAAGACGGAGAAGTAGAGTAAGATAGAAGAAGAAGGTTGGAGGTTAGAGATTGGATCTACAGTTTAGGAGTAAAGAGGGAGGAGGAGGAAGAAGAATTAGAAGAATCAAGAGTAAGCTTTCTTGCCATTTTTTCACCTATTGTTCGTCTGCAGATCTGTAGACAGTTGATTGTCTTCTGTTGATGGATTTAAACCAATTCCCAATTTGACTCCAGCCAAAATTCTCTGGAGCATCACTTAGTGTGTCACATGTCTGTTGAGATTTTCTTAGAATTCATTTATGTTTGTGGGTGTCCTGTCAACAAAATTTGATTTTCTCTTATCACTTTGCTTCAGGATCAACCGTTGGCACATTCTGTCAATGTTTTGATAAATCTGCTGAGGTTTCTCTATTGTCTGTCGATGTATTCAGAACTTTTGTCGATAGATGCCCACTGAAAATCGCCTTATTCTCCTCAAATATTAAGTTCCACAGATCCTTGTCTTCTTAGTTCTCCCTTGTATAGGTTGCTTCCCATGATATGGATCAATCCCCCCTTCAAAATCACCTTGTCCTGAATTTGTAATCCACCCAAATAGAGTTGGCTTGGGGAAGTCCTTTCCACATCACCAAAAATTGTAGTTTCTACCATTATTCCCTGTTTAATCCACTTGGTCTTAAGACCTCTTCAGGTTCCAGCTACAATCTCCCTTCTTCATTGAATTGCTGTGGGGAATCTGTGTAGTCACTTGTCCTTTGTGTTTCTTGAATAAGGATACATGAAATCTGTGTTGTCCTTTGTCCTTTGTATTCCCTGAGTAAACAAACAGATTTTGAATTGATTTTCATTTGCAGGATTTTATTACAATAGAAGCGTAATATGTTCTTGTCAAAAAATTTTGACGTAAATTGTGTAATCCAAGCCTGTCTTCTGCTTTTCGAGGAAACTATGAACTGAAACTTATATAGTAGTTTTATCTTCTTGCAGTTGGACTTTAGGCTTTAGATGCAGCCATTCTTGCAGCTATCAACATAACAAATATTAGTAGGTGGGTTTTTGCCCATAGGAAGCTATTGCCGAGTATGCCTTTAAGGAATGACTAATCTTGTCCATTGGAAGAATGTCCCCACCAGTGTTCGTAATATTGATAAATACTTATTTATTGGTGGCTCTGAAAAAAGATATTATCGAATTTATTGGAGATATTATCATTTTTCCAGGAACTTTATCCGAAAAATATAAAAAAGATTTAACAAATAGAAAAAATTAAGAATGTTGTAGTGAAAATTTTTAATACATTATTTTAAATATAAATACATATTTCGAACAAAAATATAGACTAAAAAGCTACTATTAAATGAATAATCGAAACATATATGATAAATACAAATACACAAACAAAAGGGATAGTAAAATCTATTGCAAAAATTTATACCATAATCTATTGTATAATGCAATTAAAGTCTATACTAATGAAATCTATAATGTGCAAAGTGTTGTAAGAAATTAATTTCAAAGGAAATAAGTAGCAGAAAGTTGGTCAAAAATATATTTTTGTACCTATGTGCTTTTTGGATGTCTGAATAAAAAAAGTTAGATTTAATGGATTATTGTATGAGAACAGAGGTTTCGAGTAGAGAAAATGGGTTTCAAAGGGACAAGAGGCACAATGTCCGAATTGATATTATCCCTCATGCCCTCATTATAATATTGATATTTTCTTCTGATAAATTCGATAAAATCGATATTATCTATTGTCGATATTATCAAAATATTATCTTTGATAATATCGATAT
This sequence comes from Pouteria campechiana, assembly GCA_036873735.1. Taxonomy (NCBI): domain Eukaryota; kingdom Viridiplantae; phylum Streptophyta; class Magnoliopsida; order Ericales; family Sapotaceae; genus Pouteria; species Pouteria campechiana. Next base: position 37,819 of record JAYJMB010087833.1, read on the forward strand.
TTATGAGAATATCATAGATAATATCTTTGATATTATCAAAATATTATCTTTGATAATATCGATATTTATGGGAAATCATAGATAATTTCTTTCTAAGTAAATATCGTATTGGTGGAGACCATAAACGATACTATCGATGATAATATCAATTTTAAGAACACTAGTCCCCACCTACCATTTCATGCAAAATAATTTGGACATTGATAAGGGTACTTTTAAACGTTCATGGGATTAGTAGGATTATTTTTCTTTTCTTGCCTCCCCACATCCATACTACCAATGCACGGACACACTAAATGGCAATCCAATGATGGATGGAAACTCACGTCGTATCTTCTAAGAAGCAAAAGATTTCAACCTTTCCTTTTGTTCAGGTTCTTCACAACATACTGTTTGCTTGATTGGTGTACCTCATCCATACAGGTAATGTTGGTGGCATTAAAACATTGGTCTCATGCAACTGACAATTTGCACTGGGTTTTCTCATGGATGCAATTTTAGAATATTGAATAGTCATATCAGTTATCTTTCAAGTTTGAGCAATATTCTTAATTGTTGCATTCACAGGTCGGAAGGATGACTCTTGGTGGACTGCTTGCTTTGGGCTATGTTGTTGTTGTTAGTTATAAACGCACATCCACATCGATCATTCATAATCAAATGTCAGTGTCATTTGAATACATTGATACTCTTGATGAGACATTCATGGTATTGAAGGGCACAGATAGGAAGGTACATGATATCTGATTTCTTGAAAATAGATTTCATCTGAAATATCTGATTATTCAAAAATCTTTGCATGCATAATCTAATTTTTTGATCTTAACTGTCAAACATGATAAATATAGATGCAATTTTTGTTTTCTGATTAGGTAATTGGACAAGAAGCATCAAGAATGTGTATCAAGGGACCATGGATCACCAAATCCTATTTGGAAATGATTCTAGATAGCAAAGGTATGCCACCACACATCTTTATCATGGTTGAAGCATCCACATCTAAATTATCTAATCATACTAGCATTACACCCAACAATCAGAAAGAGTCTGTCATTCCCTTCATTAAAGATGGCAACAGAGGTGATTCTTTATGGAGAAGAAGATCAGATGATGGAGATAAAATGACAAAAATACTTCTCTGTGGTTGAATATGCAGCCTATCTTGATTGTGATGCATTGATCTTTTGAGTTAGCCCTATGCCAGTGATGCAAAGTGGTTGCATAGTCTATATGATTTCCTGTGATCAATCTGAAGAAAATCTGTAAATAGGTAAGTTTGACATTTTAAAATTGACCTTTCCATTGAACATTCCTGGGCCCTTTCCTGTGGGTGGCCAGGGTGACTGGTCGGTGGGTAACTCCAAAACAATGGCTTAAGCTAATTGAACAAATTCAAATCATGTTGGACCATTGTACCTTCAATTTGATCCATGGTGGAAATATATATATATATATATACATATATATATATATATATATATGATGATGATGATGATGATGATGATGTAAAGAAACTATGCAACAATCAAGCAGAGAATGCAAGAACTGTTACATAACAACCTTGTTACTCAAATTAGTTGTGCTATCACAATATGAGTGATATGGCTTGTTCAAAAAGTTCACTTGTAAACTGTAAGCATGTAATCAATCTCTGGTATCTTATATATATATATCTCAAATATATAGGTTTGTAGAGATGGATGAGATAATTTTGGCAAGTGCAAATGTTCCTATGATATATTGGCAAATTGGTTGATTTCACCTGATCCACTTTCAGTTAAGTTGCCCTTTAATCTTAAATGTTTTAGGTTAGAATACCATCTATACACAATGATAGAGTGGAATTGTCAGTCCACTTGATGGCAAGCACCGAAGACGGGTTGAAATGGGTGTTTCAAAAATCGCAACCTAAAGGGTGAAGGGAAACCAATATAAATATGCTAATGCAAGGATATAAAAGCAATAAACACATAGGCAAAAGAACACAAGAAGCCCTGGGAGATTTATAGTGGCTCAGTCCAATCTTTGGCACCTAATCCACTCTCCAATGTTTTCCAAGCATGGATTCTAGTATTCACTCATGGAAATGCATAATCACTTTAGTCCATGATTATTTTCTACATTACACAAGGGGGCTTATACAACATGGTCACCAACTGTCTTCTAGATCTAAAATCTAGGGGGCTTCTCCTCTATAGTTAACCTAGCTGTCTTTTTAATATTGGACACCCTCTCATGTTAAGGAACACACGAATCGAAAGGTAAACAAGATTCCCTCATAATAGGCAAACTATAAAAATTTAAGCACAAACAATTAAGCATCTTACTCTCTCAAAAATGATGTAAAAGGCTCTTTTAGTCTTACCAACTTTTCCTTATATAAATTCTTGATTTATAGCCGTTAGAGAAAGAAACAAGGTGATTGAAAGCTTAAATGGTCCACCCCCCCATTAAAGCATAAAGGCTAAAACAACTCCATTTCATTGGATGGATCACCAGATGGTCAATCAGGTGCCTTGTCATCTCCAAAAATTGGCAGTTTTCTTGGCAACATCTGTGACCAAGTAGGCTTGTTCTTTTGGATCTCCCGAGCTTTAAAGTGACCTTCTGACCTTATTCTCAAGCTCATTTTTTCCTACAAACATTTCTGATTCAACTTTGATAATTTACATAAATTGCGTCCTTGTAGTTTCTTTTATGACCGTCCAAAATGTGCTATTTAGCCAATTTTGCTGATAACTTGTCTTTAGCCAAATTTTCTGAAATAACTTAGCAAACACATCAGTTCTTAACAAAATTATAAGACAGTTTTTCAGAAATTATTTAGCAAACACATTACTTTCTTAACTAAATCATAAACAAGTTTTGTTATTTATAAAAATGAATCTTGGACTTAACAATCATGTCCTTTTTGATGATATGATAAAACATGATGATTTATAATTTCTTAAGAACTTGAAAAATGCACTAAATATGCTAACTCCCCCTATTCATCCCAAAAAAATGCATTTTTGGAGTTATTTCATGTTCACTTTCTTGTGGGCTTTTGTCTCCATTTTTTCTTTTAATCCACATGCTGTATATAAGTCATTTATTTCTCTCCTTTTTTGTTATAATCAAAAAGGTTCTAAGGGTTAGAGACATGATCCTCAAGATATGCGTATTCTTCCCCTGCTTTTTGGTTCACAATATTCAAACATTCTCCTTTTTGTTACAATTAAAACATGTTTGAATTGATTATGAGTTATAAAAATATTTAGATTTGGAGATGTAAAACTGAGTTCCTCCCCCTAAATTTCATAGTTTAAATGGAGTTTTTGTATGTATCCATGCAATGACCTTAATTTTGCTAAGGGCATTGTTATTCATCAAATAGTAACATCCTCTTTGCAACTAGAATTTATTTCTCATAACCAGCCAAATTCATCTACCACTTTTTGATTTCTCATTTATTTCAAATTCTAGATAGTCTGGTTTTTAGTTCTTTCTTGTATAACTATAATTCAAATCTTATTACTTAAAATTCATTTCTGCAAGTGGTTTTCTATGAGAAGTAAATGCATAAGGGCCATATATGATATGCATAAAACTAGTTTGAGTTTGACTTACTTCATCTTTTACTTAACTTCCTCCTTAGCCTTCTGCTTTCTCAAACAAAGTTTAATTTTCTTTCATTTAGTGTTGAGGAGTGACTCCAAAATTGATACCTTCTTCAAATCCTCTCTAACTCAAAATATGGTGTTAAACACAACTAGACTATTCTTCTAATAATTCATTCTCACTATTAGCAGAATATCACTTCTTCTTTTTGTTTGCTCTCTTTTCTCCTCTTAGCGCTCATTTCTTTATTTGAAGACTTCCTAGTATAGGAAGTCACTTCTGCATCTTTCTCCCACTCAAAGCTTGATTCTAATTTAAAGTTGATTGCCTTGTTTCCATTCTTTCCATTCTTTTCTACTTTTTCTTCTTCCTTCCCTTTTTAACCTTAATTCATGAGTTACTAGCAATACAATAGTTCATCCATTGTTATAGTGTTAATATCCTTTGCTTCCTTTTCAAAATTGACCTTCGATATGCATTTCTTTGGCAAAGCTTTAAGGATGTTTATTACCAATTTGGCTTTGCTATAATCCTTTCCAAAGCTCTTTAACTTTTTAACAATTTTTGAAAATTAGGAAATCATATTAGAAATGCTTTCATATATTCCATATCAAAGTTCTAAAGTTATTTGATAAAGCAAATTTCTGGGTGTCATTTATTTGATTATCATAATTTGGGTTTAGAGTTTGTGTTTTTTCTTGCTTTCTATGCACGGATAACATTTGGTTTATTTAGTTATGAAGTAGATTTATGGATGTTTTACATTTGATTCTTTCATCTGTTTCATACTTTGCATAATCAAATTGTTTAATCTTATAAATTGTAGGGTATATAAAAATGTTAATAAGTCAACCCAATCCCCCTAATAAATGGCTCTTTGCTTACACCCAATATTATATATATATAATTATATATATAATTTTATTCTTTAAAAAATTTAAAAAAATATAAAATAATTATTACATCATAATTATGTCATGCTGACATCACGGTTAAAAATGGTTTGAATCAACGGTTGAACCGGTCGAACTCAAATCCGACATAAAAACGGTTCATCAAACAGTTTGATTTTGACAACATTGGCTACCACCATACCTCATCACTATAAAGAAACTCGTGTAGGCTTCTTAGTATCACCATTGACGCAGAGTTACTCTTGCCCGTTTCGCTCACTAACTATAGAATTTTGGATATGGGTTGTGTGGTCCAAAGATAGAAGATGAAGATGCTTTCACTCTATTGTTTGGATGGTATGGTATCTGGCTATGAAATTGTTGAGAATAATCTTCGGAATCTCTAACATAATATTGTTGAGATTCTTAAGAATAATTTCTAACATGATGACCACATGGTATCGAACTATAATTAGACCCCTACTCAGTACTATGCATACCAATAGATGTCACAGCTATACTAGTCATCATCTTCTGTAAAGGTCACATTTTTTTTTTTTTTTTTACTTCCGTACATTTTCACATAAGATTTTATAAGCGCTTGTGCGCCGTGATCATCATCTTGCGTAGCATATTGGAAATTTGCTTCTCTTATGAATGGACTAAGAGGCCATTGACTATTTGAAGTGTCACCCATACCACTGCTCTTATGACCATAACTATCATCGTTACCACCACCACCACCACTTTTTGTCCTTGAAGAAGATTTTGTGCTTGATGACAATTTGAATTGAGATGAGTTAGAAGGATCTTGTGATTGAGAAGTGCTCAAATCTTGTTAATGCATCAAAGTCATCTATCGGGATTCTCTTCTCCTCGAATATTCTTTGTACATTAATTTCTTATTCACAAGCTATATCAGCAATAGCAGGTTTTGGCCCTCTATCTCTAATATCTAAATTATTGGACCATAACCGCTCATATAAGGGGTTCTTTCTTTCATCATCTTTCTTTGGGCGAGCATAATGCCCTATCATCAATAAATCCAATGGGTCTTCAAGACTGCTTTTTTCAAATCGAAGTAATCTTTCCTGAAGCAACATATTGTAATGATAGAACACTAAATCTTGTAGCTCGTGATAACCCAATTTGTTTCTTTCACATGTGTGGATTAATGAGAATGTGCTCCAATTACACTCACATGGCTATAAAGATGCTATTTTCAATGACACTCAGTCTTAACAGTATTTCTTTTAATGTTTCCAATATGTATATAAGAGTTATATAGAAGTTGTTCAACCAGAGATTCCATAAGTCTAGCATTGTTGTTAATTTTCTGAAGATCATATGTATTAGCATCATTATTACGATATCCATGACCTGTGTTCTGCGTTGTTTGTGGAAGAGAGACTTAAGTACGTCCTAAGTTTTGAGTTGGAAACTCCCTATCATTGTTCACTTTTAACTGATGACTCATTGTTCACTTGCAACTGGTGACTCTGAGATAACATTGAATTAGGGAGGATATCTAGTTGTTAAGCATTGGAACATGGACCTAGAAGATTTTGTGCTTGACTTCTACTGACATTTTGCCTCGTCAAAGATGTCAGGGGTTCAACCCTAAATTCTTCACTGAGATGTTTGCCTATTGAAATGTCTAACTGTGTTATTTCTTTAGTCAACTCAGTTACAGCATTTTTTAAAGTTTGCATTCGGACTTCATAAGAATGAAATTGGGCTTGAACCTGAGATTGATTTGCTTGGAGTGTAGTTTGATTTTCCTAGAGTTAGTTTTGGATTTCATCAAGCTGGGTTTGAACATGGGTTTCATTTTCCTCAATGGTTTGAAATCTTGTTCTAAACATGATTTGGATGCAAAACAGATGGTGCCAATAAAAATAGAAACCACTATTTGATAATTAAATCGATAAACTCTTGCAAGTGGATCATGGAAAGCCAATTTAATGGATTTTAAGTACAAAATCAATCCAAATCAGATAACGAAAATTATTTCAAGTCTAAGTGAAGGATTCGTTCCTTTTAAAAGTGCTAAAAGCTTTCCAAAATACCTGAGGAGCAAACTGAAATTTCTGGAGGTGAAGAAGTTTCCTGGAATTTTAGAAAATGGGGCCGTCCTACAATTTCTAGCAACTCAGGGCCTGTTTTCTAAAGCTGTGAAGGGCAAGGACTTTTTTGCAAAATTCCAGGATTGACCACCTTGTAAACATTTTCAAAGTGGTCTATTTATTTCTCCCGAAGTTGTAAGGGGTGTGCTGTAAAATTTTCAGGATTGAGTTACAAATAACAAATTGAGGAGAGGCTGCTGGAAAATTTCCAGAATTTTCCAAAACAGAGAATGGATTTTCTTGTTCTTGCAGTAGCAACAGTGCATGGGTTCAAAACCCACCACAGATTGGCAGCAGCACTATGCAGCTTGGCCAGAATTGTTGGATAGTGATTCTGATGTTGACACAGTGGTCAGATCTGGGGTTTCCCTTACCCTAAAGCTTCTTGTTTGGACTGCCGGAAACGAGAAAAGATCCCTGCAGAAGTTGGAACTTGTCAGAGGTTTCTGGCAACCAAAGTCATCGGAATGAGTAGCAGTGACTATGGATCATGTTGGATTTGAAGGAGGTGGCTTCAATACTGGGTTTTGATGCCATAGTCGCTGGACTTGAGGGCTTCGACCTGTTTGGAGTTGAATATGAAAGTTGTGGCTCTGACAACGGTTTTCAACAACAAATTATGGCCTGACTCTTGTTTGGCTTATGATTGATTATAGATGGATTGTGCGGCTGCTTGATGAATGCAACTATGGTTGACTAGTGGAAGCTATGAGATGAAACACCAGGTTTTGGCTATGATACCAAATTGATGGAGGATGGGTAAGGAGAAGAAATAAAAGAAAGAGAAAGGATCCTCTCAAGGGAATAAGAAGATAAGAAAATGAGAGAAATTGAGACAAATTTAGGGGATATGAGATAGAATTAGAGAGCAAAACAGATACCAAGAAACTTAATTTTCATTCATCAAGGCATGTTCTAAGCCCTAAGATAAAGAATCTATTTATAGAGTAAAAAGGAAGCCATAATGCAACCCTAACTTGTAGCTTTTAATCAAAATGCTAAATAAAATAAGTAAAACATAAATTTAAATTGTCGATCAAATTAAAGACATCAAATCACTAAAATAATTAAATATCCAAAATTTCAAATAAAACTTAAAAAATAAATGAATCCTAAATTGAATATAAAGCCTAATCATGTTCTGCATCACCACATGCCCTTAATAGCCATATATTTCTCATCGTTGCCGATATTTTACATCATCAACCTCTATTTATTTTGCTTTTATGCACTTTTTTGGTGATGTTCTATCCTATTGACATCATTTATATTTTAATTTCTATTTCGATTTGCATTTACTACCAAACAAATACACTCTTAAGTGTATTCTGGTCATTTAATAAGGCTTGTCATTGAATTTTTAATGAAGTGCATACGAGAAAAAATTTAGGTCTTTAATAGTTTTAAGGTATAATAGTAAATAGATAATCTGGAGACTTATAATATTTCAGTTATGCTTTGTTTGGTTCTGGGGGCCCACTTGTCAAGCGCGTGATGAATAATGTTGTGATAGATATTGAACAAAGTAAAGCACACACAAACATAATGCACAAACCAATTTATAGCAGTTTGATCCTGCAAAGGTGCCTACTTCACTCTTCCGGAGTTTTTGCTTTTATTTTTAGGTTCCACTAGTCCGTGTAAATATAACGCTACTTGCAGTCAATTTGCCTACTCGATTCTAGTTCTAGGAGGCTTGAAGTTACACTAAAAACAAGTAATGAGACACTTTCCAATTATCCATTTTTTGGCTTTAGGATAGGAAGTTTTCCTAGAAATTATGGTAAACATAGATATAAGGGAAATGAAATAGACTTTACTACTTTAGGTTCACAAAAATGAACTGTAGGAAGCTTCTCTTAAATGCTGGTGACGATTGAAAGTTGCAGCTCTTGAAACTTGAATGCACTGGAAAAAGGTTCAATGAATGTTGAAAAATGGCTTTGAGAATGAGAAGTCAAGATACTAATTGCACATTAACTTGCAAACTGTGTTATCTTCACTCCTTTGATGAGAAACTATTGATTTCTAGCTGTTGGGGTAGTTGGGATGGATTAAATGGAGCCATTGTTCAAAAACCAACTAGACATTGTTCTAACACCTGATCTTTAGTAGTTAAAACACTCCGGAAGGCCGGCCGCTTCATGCAGGAAGTTTGGGTGCCTGATCTCTAATGTTCGATCTCCACAATTCAATGTAAGAAGCTTGGGCACTTCAATCTATCAGTTTGGGCACCTAAGCTTGAATGCCTGGGGTTCTTAAGATGAAATTGGAAGGTCAGGCACTCCATTCAGGTGGGTTTGGGTGCCTGAGGTCAAATCGCCTCTCTGTGAGCTTTTGTGTTCTAGGATCGGGAGTTTTAGCTCCAAACTGAAAGTGTTTTAGCTCTAAGCAATCTCAAAATGAACTTTTGATGCCTCAGAGCCTTTTGGTTCTTCCAATGCTCATTTAAACAAATTTAGGGAATAACTTTTTAGGCAGAAAACTTCCCGCATACTTTGTCATTTGAATAGATTTTCTTATACAAACTTAAATATGCAAGTTACTAAACTTAGTATGCTAGTCTATCATGAAGTTTGTGTAATCATCAAAAGATACATGTTTGACACTGTGGATTGTATTGAGTGACCATGATACACTGGAAAGGAAGTGTAGAGACCCCATACAATGTAAAATGGGTGTAAAAGCTCTCTTCCATTAATTTTTATTTGGATTGTCATTTACCTTCCTATAGTTATCCATAATAATCATACTTTTCTTACATCATTATTTCTATATTCTTTTAAAAATGTCTGTATCTTTTGTCTTTAGTCACTTTATGCTTGAAATTATCCTCTATTCTGTTAACATCATCATTTCTTTAATAGCTGTCTTATGAATTTCACTTTTTCAGCCCTCTGTCCCATTAGATCTCTCTTACATTAAAAACCAAATAGGGCCTTATTGCAGTGTTATCGCAACCATTCGATGGAAAATTTCCTTACCTTTCCTTTTTAATTTTTTTCTTAATTTTTGTCTGTTTTGAATTGTAAATTGCCACATAGATTATGTGATTGTTCCTATGATTGCAGGTGTACCACGTCTTAATACACCACCTCCCTTGTCTGCTGTATCTTCAACTAGAGTTCAAGAAAGAGTCATTGCTGCCCCAAAGCCAATTCATGTAACATCAAACTTTTTAAGTAAGCTGGATGATCTGGCTCAGCCGTGGACTCGTTCTCCAAGAAAATCCGAGATGGACACTGTACTTGCAAAATGGCATTTCCTCCCTAGTTCACCGCTTGATGAAAACTCTGCTAAAGGTCAGAATTTCTTATCCTTTGCTGTGTATACCTGGTGGCTAATGATTATGCAGATGATTTCTTTGAATGGTATGGTCTTTTAGCTACTTGCTTTTTAGACTTCTATCATAAAGCAACTACAGATTCTTCTTTCCTCAGGGAATCCATTCAGCTTGCTCCAATGCCTGATTCATATGATTTAGACAGAGGTTTGCTTCTTTCAGTTCAGGCAATTCAGGTAATTAACATTGGATAGATTATTGGAAATTAGGGTGCTTTTCTTGACAATTTTTCTAAGGCATTTTTTCTGGTTTGGATTCAGGCTTTGCTGGAAAACAAGGGCCTGCCAGTAATTGTTGGAATTGGTAATTTTCTTTTGCTCATTATTGGACATTCCTATTTTGAATCTAGATGTTTATGTCGTTAGTGCTTTAGGATAGAGATGCATGAGAAAGCAATAAAAGAATCTTCCAGCTTGATTGAAATACAAGAAAATGTGACCTATAAAAGTGTGGCCTTGGGTTGTAAGGGTCTTAGAACAGATAAATTGGGGTCATTTCAAATGTAGCTGTTTTATATGTGCTGTCTTTCCAAATAGCAGATTGCCTGTGGGTGCGGGGTTTTATCAGGCTTTTATATTCCCATATAGCATCTATAAGGCTTTTGTATGGAAGAAAGTATGCTCTAAAATTTGTAATTCTTTGTGAGCCTTAGTGATGAAGAATGCAATTAGACTTAGTGATGAAGAATGCAACTAGACTGATGGATTGAATAATTAAAGTATAGATAAACTTGATAGATGATTTGGGTACGTAGTGTAGTGGAGAGTGTATCGTAGGAAAAAAAGCACTAGTAAAGTGTAGTTGGTTGTGGATTTGAAAATGTAGAAGAACAATTTAAAGAATAGGGGTGAATGATTAAATTGTAGAGAATAGATAGGGCTAAATGATTGTAAACGTAGAAGTAATGATTGAAAAGAAAGAGATTTAATGTGTAAGGAATATTACTTTGTTTGGTTAGAATGAATAGTATAGTGTAACAAAGGTTGTGAAGTAGGGACTACACAGCCTATTGCATAGATATGTAATGATCTAAATACACCCTCATTGACTGTTTATTTTTATAATAAGTAATAATTAATTACATATAATTGAAAACAATTGATTATTAATTAAAATTAATTAAAAATAATTTTATCTACCGTTTTCATGCATAAACCTTTTAAATATTGATAATACACTACTTGTTCATTACAAATCAGTAATTCGAGCTCACAAATTAAATTGTAGTCTCCCAAGTCACTCTTAATTTCACCCAATGCTCTTATTGTTAAATACATTTTTATCGGTAGTTTGGAAAAAAAAAGATATTATCGTTTTTTTTCGAAAATTTATTGAAAAAATAAAAAATAGAAGTCAAGGTTCTTCTAATGTAGGAAGCATTAGAAACTGGCTAGAAAGATCTGTTCTCACTGGACCTTCTGAAAGGTCAGCATCTTCCCAACCAAGAAGGGAGGAAAGAGAAGTCTTCAGAACTCCTAGATATGGCTATCAGGAAGAAGACTATCTAGACCCAGAAGAGCTACTCTCCAGAGTAAGAAATGCTGAGAAAAACATACAGCATACTCTAGAAAAGGAGAAGTGGACTAGAGACGATATACTGCAGGTCCAACAAGAACTCAATAAGAGATTGGACGAAGTAGAAGAAACCCTTAGGCAAAAAGCCAGAAGAAGGGCAGAGTCTTCAAAAACCTTAGAAGAAAGATTAAGGTTTTTAGGAGGAAGCTTTGGATCGAGCATAGAATAAGCATATAAGAGATTAGCCACGGAAATGGGAATAGAATTATCCGAAAATTGGCCAAATAATCTCCAAAGTTTAAGAAGTCTAGCTCATAAACCAGCAGAATCATATAAGCCGGAGTATCCCTGGAAAACTCCTTACTGATTTATTCCAAGGGATGGTAAGATGGAACCAGTATCTCTGCAAGGAGCTTATCTTAATTTAAATTATCAAAGAGATACAGAAATGACTATCGAGGCATGGGCAAACCAAGCCAGAATCACCTTCCTAGGAGGAAGAGACTGGACTGTAAACAAAGCACGAATGTACCTAGCAGCCAGTTTGCAAGGTATAGCTCAACAGTTTTGGGACGAGTTGAGTAGAAGATCCCCTATCGATCAAGTGATCGACGAAAATGCCCCAAATCCAGAAAAAGTAATTCCTATATTTGTTGACATATTAAAAAAGGAATTTTCTGGAACCACCATCACAGATGTAGATGGATATCAAGGGCAGAAAGCAAGAGCAGCCTTAGTTAAACTACAGATCTGTGATATGTGCCAATTCGAGGAATATTTCTGTGAATTCAAAGAGAGATATTACCAGTTAAATTTTGAATATCAGAAATACGCATTGAGCATGTTTTAGGATAAACTCCCAGGAAAATGGGGAGTAGTGGCCCAAAGGGCTCTAGAGCAACGTATGCTCTCCAATCCCGATATAGCATATACATTAGGATCAAGAGCCGAAGAAGTAAGACATTGTGTTAGGTTATACTGCATGGAAAGGAAACTTTCGAAGGACGTAGGTAAGATACCTATAATGTCAGAAGATTAGTGCGATAAGTTTGAATTGGTAGCCGGGAGATATGGCTGTGAACCAATCAAACGTGAGCCGATGAAAAAACAGGCCTCGTGCAGAGTAGGAACTTGTTCTAAACCATCTAACAAGGGCAAAAGATGGAAAGGTTATCATCGAGCTGCAATTAATCCAAGAAAGGGAAGAACAAGGCCTGGTGGCAGATTTGTTCGACCACTTAGGAACTTAGAAGAAAGGAGACAAGCCTTCAAAAATAAATATGGAAGAGATCCCAAATGTCCTAAAGGCAAACCCTTGTCTCAATGTAAATGTTGCTGGTTATGCGGAAAACCAGGTCATAACCCAACAACATGCCCTGAAAGGAAAACAAGGCGACCTGCCATAAAAGCCTTGTTATACACCCATGAGAAATTAGAATTTGAACCAATATGGGGTGAGGAGATTGACTCAGATGATGAGGAAATCTTCAAAGTCAAATTAGAGTATTCAGAAGATTCATCTTCAGCAGTGGATACAGAATCTGAAATTGATAATGATCATGAAAGTCAGATATGACAAAAATTCCATGATATTGGACTATTCATGATGACTACTAAGGAATCAAGTGCTATTGATTTAGTAGCATTGCAAAAAGAGAATGTAGAAGGCATCTATGAGCTACATGAATCTAACACGGAATTAGCATCTTCTTCAAGAGATTGCTGTGAATGGAAAATGCCCTCTATAAATATTTTAGATGTTTACAACAAATCCTGGATTCCTTATCAGGAAGTGGTTCATATATTTGAAATAGAAACAACCGCTGAGTTACAAGCCATTGACAATGGGCAGTTTTTGATCTCATTAGTCAAAATGAGTCAAATACAGGAAGCCATTAAAAGAAAGAAACATTTTGTGCGGTATGGCTTAGTATAACTTGGAATCTCTCCTCTAGTAAGAGAAGAGTTGGATCTCCCAATACTAGCTGTTGTAGTAGATGCAAGTACTACAGGGCAATTTGACAAATCTATATTGGGAGGGGCAAGAGCAAATTTATGCAAAGGACTAGTTTGGTTCAAAGTATGACCTAGATTAAGTGTAGATCTCAAAGATGCTCATATAGCAAAAACATTGAGTTTGAGAATTTACACAAATGATTGGGGAAAACATGGTTACCCAGGCAATTGAAGGGTAATCAGAATTTGGAGTAGAGCATTTATTCGGTTCTATAACACACATAGACCAAGAGTAAAAAATGAACAAATGTACACAGAATTGTTTGAGTCAGGAGATTTGATAAAAGGAATGACTCCAACAATTGTGAATCCCAAAAGGTTAAGTTGGCCTAGAAATTAGGTATTCAAGGATCAGGAAGGGATTCAAAAATTGTTAGAATCCTCTCAGATCAGACAAAGGGGAAATGAATTAATTATAAATGAGCCAAACATTCCCAAATCCATGTCTCTAAGAATGACTGAGGTTGAAGATAAAAGACTGGAACAAGGAGAACCTAGCAGAAGATCAACTGACAACGCATCCACAGAGTCAAGAAAAATAATAGGATGACAGAAGATCGATGTTTCGATATATGAAGATGAACCTCAGGGGATGATGATAGCATTCAAAACACAACCAAAGGTAAAGAGTCTACAGGTACTAGTAGATTTACCTATTGCTACAAAAATCAAAGTCATCATCGAAAACAAAAACAGGATAGCTCTAGTAGACGTAGGAGCTAGTTTTTGTTGTGCAAACTACCATATTTTATCTCTCGAAAAATGTAATGATATACCAGAGTTACCTTTAACCATTGCCAACAACTCATTTGTGAAGGTAACAAAAATGACAGAAAATGTGGAGATGAAAATGGAAGAAAAGGTTTCCAGAATAAACATTCTGTTATGTATAGAAAACCTATCAAAGGATCTAATCTTGGGAAATGCATTTTTAAAACATCAACCAGAAAATCGACCATTTATCTAAGAGATAGATCACATATCAATAGGAGGATTCGGGATTCCTATTGAGGTCTCAGCATTTATTTCTAAAATAGAAGCAGAAAGAGAATGTTCAACTGCAGAAGCTATCATTTCCATGATAGAGCAGGAGAAAGAACAAATGACTGTAAAAAAGGTAGTCTGTGTATGGGAAGCCATTGATGAAATCAAAGAAAGGCTTCAAGACAATTTTAAAGAAAATCCTCAAGCATTATCAGAAAAATGTAAAACTGAGGCTTCTTTAAAATTAAAGAATCCAGAAACTATCATCAGAAGTCGGGGAATCAAATACACAGTCGAGATGATAGAGGAATTTGAAAAGCAAATCCCTGAATTACAAAAACTGGGACTAATCCAGCCTAACACCAGCAAACACCGAAGTGCTGCTTTCATGGTGTTAAATCATGCAGAGAAGGTACGAGGAAAAGCAAGAATGGTAATTGATTACAGGAGTTAAACAATGCAACAGAATCAGATGGATACAATCTCTCAAATCAAGAAGAATTGAGAAACTCGATTAGAAAAGGCCAACCCACTGTATATTCCAAATTTGAATTAAAGTCGGGTTATTGGCAGATCAGGATGCATAAGGACAGTATACACTTAACTGCATTTTCATGCCCTCAAGGATTATATGAATGGCTAGTCATGCCATTTGGGTTGAAAAATGCACCTAGAATATTTCAGCGACGAATGGACAAAGCATTTGAAGGAATGAAAGAATTCATCGTAGTATAGATAGATGATGTTCTCGTGTTTTCAAAAACACAGGAAGAATATTTTAGCCATTTAAACCATGTGGTTAATATATTCCTTAGAGAAGGAATGATCCTATCAGAAAGGAAATGTATATGGATGCAATTAAAGATCAAGTTCTTAGGACTAGAAATTGAAGAAAATCATGAAAAATTACAACCACATATTGTAGAATCCATAAGAGACTTTCCAGACAGGATTGAGGATCGGAAACAGCTACAAAGGCTTCTAGGAATCCTAAATTATGCTAGACCATTCATTAAGGGTCTTGCAGCTTTAACCAAAGTACTTCACAGAAAAACATCAGAAAAAATTCCTTGGGAATGGAATAGTGAAGATATTAGACTGGTTCAGACGAAAAATCTCCCAGAATTAAAACTTTCACAAAAAGGAGATTATCTGATTATAGAAGTTGATGCCTCTGATTTATATTGGGGATGTGTGTTAAAAGCCAGAATACCTACTACCAATATTGAAGAAATCAACAGGTATTGGGGAAGAACCTTCAAGGGTTCAGAAATCAATTGGCCTATACATGAAAAGGAAATATTCTCAGTAATACAATCTATCAAGGCTAATGAATTGTTTGTTGCATCAGAAAAATCATTTTTAATCCGAACAAATTCTTCATATGTAAAGCATTTTCGAAATCTGAAACTTAAAAATATCGGACAAGCAAAATTGGTTAGATGGCAACAGCGACTTGCTTACTATAATTTTTATATCGAATTAATTCGAAGTCATCAAAATGTTAGTGCTGATTTTCTTACTCGAGAAATTGCAGGATTTTGCAAACGAATAGAGAATAACTTCTATCTTCTGCAACAAGTGTCGAAGAATGGGCATCCAGCAAAATATTGCCCTCAGAGAAAGCTAAAGATAGAAATATCCAGAAAAGCAGAAACAGGTTCATCATCTAAGAAGCTTGAGCTTCAGTGCTGGATACGCAAAGAGTTAGGACATTATGCAAGTCAATGCCCAGAAAAACTCTTGAAGAAGAAAGAAAAGGTCTTAAATGTAAGATCATTTTCGAAACCCGGTAGTTCTGAGCACTCCAAGAAAACTCGTTCAGAAAGCTTAGAGTTTGACGAAATTCAAAGTATTCACTCAGCAAGGATTTCGCTAAGTATAGAAATACAGGATGAAACTCATCCAGAAAGTACTTCTAAGATCGATATAGTATTACCACATCTGACCTATACTGGTAATCCTACTATCGAGAGAAATCATACAGGATACGTCATCTACAATCCTTATACAGCAAATTGTATCAGTCTCGTTTCTCAAACCCTTAGTAACCAAGCATAGGAGTTAATGGAATTAACTCTTGCAAGAGTGGTTAAAGGTTTTTTCCAATCAGACAAGGTAGCACTCCAACAAGCATTTGTTGCCGTTCTAGGTATTGGTGACAAAATGGAAAGACTTGAAAGAGAAAATTATGAGTTAAAACAATTAACTCAAGGATAGTTTTCTCAAGTCTTAAACCTGACCAAAGAACTAGAGAACCATAACACTCAGCATTTATTGGTTCAAGAATTAGTTCAGGAGAAAGTTAAAGAGGTAACAACTGAATCCCTCTTAACAATGGAACAAGTAGTTATTGAATCCTTCTCACCATGGAAACAATGCACTTATAATGTGGGAAGAATTCCAAAGGTCAGAATAACAGGAGACTTGTTCAATTTTTCAAATTGGGAAGAAATCCTCAGAATGGGATATGTTGATTATATCTGCATTGATCGAAGTAACCAGCAGTAATTAGCCAGAGTACCAGAAACAATCCGATACTTGTTATTACTACTTGGCTATGGCAACAGAAAGGTTACTAGATTAGGAATTTCATCGCCATTCTGGAAAGCGTCTAAAACAAACCCAGAGTGTCCTAGTTTTCAAATATGGGCACTATCACCAGGGGAAGAACTTCAACCAGGATTTGACTCTTCATCAATCTGGAAAACTGAGGATTGGGAACGTTTCAGAAAGCAACCAATTTCGGTAGCCTGTACTAGAATTGTCACTACAATCCTACAAGCCGAAGATGCAAGAGACAACCCAGATGTCATCGCCATGACAGGATATGACGCTACCTCTGAACACATTCTAGCTGTCATACCTAAAAGATATTTAACAAATCCAGATCAACTGACGAATGCTTATCACTCTGAAATTGATAAATTTATCAAGAAGATGAAGACACCTTCTCAATATCCCCTGTATATCAGACGCTACTGGCCAATATTAGAGCGAATCATTAGTCAAAGACCAACAGCGACGATCGACGCCCTCATGGATCTTGATGTGGCCGGCTCTGAAGCTTGAATCCAACATGTGTAAAACAGACACTTCCTTTACAGCTTACGTGATGGGTTACTATGGCTAGATTCCATTCTAGCTAGTTATCTTTAATAAAGTTTTGTAACGTGTCCACCATTTGTGGGCCGACACTACTTTTTACTGTTTGCTTTACTTTTCCCTGTACATTACTTTTACGTGTCGCATTTGTATGGTGCCGACAGGCATTTTGAATAGTTTCTTGTAACTTTTCAACATCTATAAAATACCATGCGCTCTCCTGCCTCAGGGAGCAGAATTCGGTGCAGAACTTCTTCATTCTCACTTCTTCTTCCTTTCATACCACTCTCCTATTCTTTCTACAAAGGTTTTTGAGGTCCTTTTGGAAGCCTTCTGTGAGTCTTCTCTTTGAAGTGCCCGAGCTCCTATTCCAGAGTCTCCAGCTAAGCGTGGTGGACAGGTATAAAATTCTTCTAATCATTTTTTGAAGTTACACTCATGCATAGAGAAATTCCTCTTCTTCGAAATACCTTAAAAGATTTCAGGAAAGAACTGGAAATTATCGATCAAAACATCGAAGGTGTAAGAAATAACTTTGAAAGAAATGATATAGAAGCAATCTAAATCATCGCTTATTTTCGCGAACATCGCAGGTGGATTAAGAGATTGATTAAGGATGTTGAAGATCGGATCTTAACTTTGTTAAGATGATCTTGTTCTCTTTTATAAAAGTCTTTTTTAGATCTTAAAAATGCCTGGACTTACTGCAAGAAAATTAAGATCCGAACAAAAGAGACTTAGAGCTATAGAAGGATATCTGACTGATTCAGCTAATATACTGGGATATGCTGAAGAAGATATCGGTCGAGTAATTTATGATGCTATTGTAACCATAAGAGAAGCCTTGAGAAAAATATCTCTCAGGATTACAATAGAAGATGAAATAGAAAAAGAAGAAGCGCTTGCTGAACAAAGAGAAATAGAAGCTCAGATTTAGTTAGCAGAAATGAGGAAAGAAGGAAAGAAACCAATATCTTCTTATCCTACCTCATATACTCTCATGTCCGAATCTGATAGTGATTAAAAACATTATTCCGCACTTTTTTTTTTAATCACTAGACACGACACACTTCTTAATCGCTGTGGTGCCTGTAAATCCACTATCAGATTACATAAGTAGAAACTAGTTTCTCCATTTTAAATAATATTATTTTATCATTCAAAAAGAAAAAGAGAGAAATAAGGACTTTTAGCAATGACGGAATTTTGCTGCTACCCTTAGACCCGAAAATTCACCCTCAAAATATTCATTTTTCCTTGTTAATCATAGCTAGAGGTGCCGAAAATGTGCTTGGAATAAACATTTTTTCATTTTGGTACTTTGAAGACTTTTTTCTTAAAATTAATTTGAAAATTAACTTTTTAATTCAAATAATATTTATTTTATGTGCCTTTTGGAATGGATATTTTCAATTAAAGGTGTTATGCAGGACACAGGTAGGAAGAAACTAATAGAAAGAGGAAAAAACCTCTCAAGGGGAGAAGAAGAGAAGAAAGGGAAAAATTAAGGAAGAATTTAGAGAGGATTAGGGCAAGCAAAGAAGCAATGAATGTATTCCAATAATCAAGTATTTTAATCCTAATATAAGCTACCCTATTTATAAACTTGAAAGCAAAACCCTAAACATGCATAAAATACGCGTAATAAGTAAAATACCAAAATACCTCCAAAATTCCTAATCAAATAAAGAAACCCTAATTTTTATGATTGCACCTATAATATGTACGAATTGGGTGCGCATCACGATCTTTATCAATTCTCCCCCGTTTGAAAGAATGCTCCACTGGAGAGTTCGCATGATCAAGTAAATCTGGGTCCAATGCCTGAAACTCCTCTTCTGGCATCCATGTAGCATCATTGTCAGACTTATTTCTCTACTTCACAAGATACCTATATAGTTCGCTTGAAGAAGAAGTTATGATCTCATCTTCGAGGATACTCTGAATTTGATCTGTAGGTGTAAACTATGATCGTGGTAGAACCGGAATAGATTCCAAAGTTGAAGAAACTCCTTGGTTTGGTATTCTTAGTGAATCCCAAGTACTCACCTACCAAATATCTAAATAAGTCTCCCAAACTTTGGTTAGCAACCTCGGTTTGATCATTAGTTTGTGGGTGAAAAGCAGAAGAAAATTTCAGTTTAATCCCAGAAAGTTTCACAAAGTCTTCCAGAAATAGCTCACAAAACAGACATCTTTATCAGACACAATAGTAGATGACAATCCATGCAGTCTGACAATCTCCTTGAAGAATAATTTTGCTACATATAAGGCATCAACAGTCTTTTGACATGGTAGAAAGTGAGTCATCTTTGAGAATCGATCCACCACCACCAAAATAGAATCAAACCCTCTAGGAGTCTTAGGTAAACCAAGAATAAAATTCATGCTAATGTCTTGCTAAGGAGTGTGGAACAGGTAATGGTGTATACAACTTTGTGCTTCTTTTCTTTGTTTTTGCTAGCTGACATGTTCGACACATAGATGCAACTCTAGCAATATCTCGTTTCAAAGAAGGTCACTAAAATCTATCTTCAACTAGAATTATTATCTTATTTCTACCAAAATGTCCTGCAATGCCTTCTGCATGTAATTCCCAAATCAAAAAATCACGCAATGAAGTGTTAGGAATACATAGCTTAGAACCTTTAAACAAAAAACCATCCTTAACCACAAAATCAACATATCCCTGACGGTTTTCACTCTGCACCTCCTAAGAAATAATACCAAACTCTGGACACATGGCATATTCATCCTTCAACTTATCAAAACCTATAACACTGACACATTGTTTGGAGGACTACAACTACATGACTGAGGGCATCCACTGGTTTATTCTCAACAGCTGCACGATGCTTAAGAACGAAAGTATATTACTGGAGAAACTCTAGCCACTTAGTATGTCTGGCACTAAGTTTACGCTGTGATTGCAGATATTTCAAAACTTGATGATCAGAATAAAGTACAAACTCTTGAAGTAATAAGTAATGTCGCCAATACCTCAGTGCTTGTATTATAGCATAAAATTCTTTATCATATGTCGAATATCTTTGCTTAACTTCATTAAGTTTCTCACTAAAATATGCAATGGGATGACCCTTTTGACTTAGAACACCACCAATACCAACTTCTGAAGTATCACATTCAACCTCAAAGGCTTTTGAAAAATCAGGAAGTTGTAATACAGGTGTCTCAGTCATTCTCCTTTTGATCTTACAAAAATCCTTAGATGCAGACTTGGATCATTGAAACTCATCTCCTTTCATGCAATCAGTTATGGGAGCCATGATGGAACTAAAATCTCTAATAAAATGCCTATAAAAACTAGCTAACCCATGAAAACTACGAACCTCATGGAGGGATTTAAGTTCGGGCCAATTTCGAATAACACTCACCTTAGGAGGATCCATAGTTAAATCATGAGCTGAAACAATAAATCCCAGAAAGATCACATTGGTTTGTATAAAAGAACACTTTTTGAGATTTACGTACAAATTTTCACCATGAAGTGTTTCAATAACATGTCGCAAATGGACAATATGATCTTTTTTTGAACAACTATAAATCAATATATCATCAAAAGAAACTACCAAAAATTTCCTAATGCAAGGTCGTAGAATTTGCGTTATCACCTTCATGAAAGTACTAGGTGTATTTTACAGTCCAAAGGGCATCACTAACCATTCATACAACCCATCTTGAGTCTTAAAGGTAGTCTTCCACTCATCGCCAGTTTCTAAGTTGGATTTGATGATATCCACTTTGAAGATTGATTTTGGAGAACCATTGTGAGCCAGTCATTTGGTCCAACATATCATCCAATTGAGGTATTGGAAATCTATACTTGACTATTATTTTGTTTGTGACTCGACTATCCACATACATTCTCCAAGATCCATCTTTCTTTGGAGTTAACAAAGCAGGTACAACACATGGACTTAGGCTTTCACGAATGAAACCCTTATGGATCAACTAATTTACTTGTTGTTTGAGTTCAGCTCATTCCTTGTCATTCATTCGATAATGTGGTAAATTTGGCAATTGTGATCCCAAAACCAAATTAATAGCATGTTATATATCCCTCATAGGTGGTAACTCATTTGTTAATTCTTCAGGGGCCACATCCCTAAATTCATTCAAAAGATTTACAACTTCCGACGACTGAACAACAGACTCATTTACACAGACACTAGACTCAGACTTCCCTACCAACATTAATACAAAACCCGACTCTCTACTCTCCTTTTCAAACTCTTGTTTAGCCAGAATATGCAAAGGCCTTTCCTCTGGGGGTTCAATAGGAGATTTTTTTTTTTGAGGTCTTTCTTTCACTGATGGTTTGGCTGGTCTCAAAATAAGAGATTTTTCATTGTGCCTGAAAAATTGTGTTTGATTTCCCTTAGTGTATGACATTCATATCAAATAACCAAAGAAGACAAGCAAAATATGAGTTCCATCCATCGGGAGAACATCAAACCATATTTGGTCCTCATAGTCTGCAATTTTAATTGGAACCAAACATCTTTCATGAACAGGTAGTGTCGTCTTATCTACCCATGCCACTCTGTATGGTTTAGGATGGGGCTCAGATTTCAGTTTCATCCTGGTTACGCCAGTCTTTGATACAACATTCATGACACTACCCCCATCAATAACAACTTTGCATATGACGTTACCACAAAAAAATGAATGAAAAATGTTGGTATGCTTCCAATCATCTTTAAAATCAAGAGTGGACAAAATGTATATTATGACACCTACATGCTCAACATCATACTGATTTTCATCATCCGCTAAGTGTAGATCTTCAAGTTCATCTAGGGGATCAACAACACAATCTATATCTTTCTCATCGTAATCTTCAATTTTTTTAGTCTCTATTATATGACTACGATTCGGATAATGTGATCGCATGCCATGACATTTAAAACATTCAACCTCAGGCATTCTAGGACGTGAGCTGGATGCAATATTGGAGCTAGCATTCCCAGAAAAAATTTGAACAGGGTTTTTACTGCCTCTACTTTGTGAACTCACTCTTTGGTTAGACATTGACCTGGATGTAAATCTAGTTACCTGAGTATCCCCAACTTGGGAAGTGATACGCCTAAAGGGTGGGGACTTCTGATACTTCTCCAGTTCTAGTGCCTTATACACTGCCTCTTCAAGAGTATATGGAGCGTGTAAGGCCAGTTCTCTTTTCAATTCAGGTTTAAGACCATTACTGAATTTAAGACATGTCACCCACCTGTCTTGATTAATTTTATATTTCAAGAAGAGATTGTCAAATTTCTGATAATACTCAGTGACGGTCATGGTTCCTTATCTTAAACTCATTCATTGATCCATTAGTTGGTCTCTGTGAAAATGGGGCACATGTTTTAGTCTTAATTTATTTTTTATTTCTGCCCATGTGATGAAATGTGCCTCTTCACCATCTTCTATATCTCTTTCTACACTTAACCAGTAATGTTGGGCAGATCTTATCAACTTCATCTTTGCAAATTGAATGCACTGCGCATCTGTCATGTTGTACCATTCAAAGAATCTTTCCAATTCGGTTATCCAATCGATAAAGGTATTAGGATCGAACCGTCCATCAAAACTAGACACACCAACTTTGACATTTTTTGTGACATCATTATCAGGACATGCTTATGGTCAACTATCATATTCTGTTGTGGCTAACGTGGGAAGTCATATGATTGAGCCCTATTTTGCTGCCAAGGTCTAGTTTATTGTGTCTCTCTAACAGTTGGAAAATTTCTTGGGTTTTCAACCGAAAATTCTCTATCAAGACCCTCAGACTGATGATGATCCCTAAGTGTACTCGGAGGAGGGAGAATACATCAATGTTGGTTAGGCAGACTTATGGGATTTTGATTATGTCTATTGGGAGAAGTTTGTCCTATACTAGGTTCTTAGAAATCTACCATTGACTCATCAACAGGACGTTTGCCTAAATGTTTGAGTAGAGACTAAGCTTGAGCTTCTAATTGCATTTGAAATTAGGTTTGAAACTGGGACAAGGACTCAATGAAGTTGGCGGTCAAGTTGGCTTGTTCTATGAATAGGTTCTCACAGTTTTTATTTAGGGAATCATATTTTTCATTGAGGTGGTCACAGGTTT
The DNA here is from genome assembly GCA_036873735.1 of Pouteria campechiana. Lineage (NCBI taxonomy): Eukaryota > Viridiplantae > Streptophyta > Magnoliopsida > Ericales > Sapotaceae > Pouteria > Pouteria campechiana. The sequence continues at coordinate 61,531 of JAYJMB010087833.1, forward strand.
AGGACAATTTTTCAACTGTGCTTGCAAGTTTTGCATTGGTAACCATGATGGACTCAATACAAGTGAATTAGGGTGAATGGATAATGCACAATACAAAGATGTATGCCACTACAATATGAAATTCACACTAAGTAATTGACTTAGAGATGCTAAATAAAACACCAAAGCAAACAGAATAAAAGAAGGGATCTTAACTTAACCGACAGATAAAAGTTTAATTCAACTTCAAGTGGAAAGAATCTACCTTTTAAGAAGCCCTAAAACTTTTCTCAATTTCCCATATACCAAATTGCAAGTTCAAAAGGAAAGGTTTTCTGATTTTTTTTTAAATTTCAACAAAGAAAGGGATGTTTTTGCAATTTCTGAAAATAGTGTTGAATTGTAAAATCTGAAGGTAGGGACTGTCTTGCAAATTTTAGAATAGAGGGATTATTCTGAAATTCTAAATAAAATAGGGCTATGTTGCAAAATATCCAGTGGGGACTGTTTTACAAAAAGTCAGATGGGGTCTATTTCTGCAAAGCTCAGAAGGGGTTGTAATAAAATTTATAGAGGGATTTAGTTCCAAATAGCTAAATTAAGGGGGGTTGTTTGGAAAAATTCTAAAAAATAACCTTAATCGAGTCTTCTTCCTTGTATGGCTACTAAAGACGGAAAGTGGGTTTCAAAATCCACTGCCAATTGTCGACAGCGACTGCTGCCGACGCTGGAGGAGTAGTCGAATTGGTCCGAGAACATGGGCAGAGGTCGGCGATGCCGGAGAGGATTCCTAATCAACTAAATCTAGTCTTCTTCTTTGTTGCCTGCGCACGCACAAAACCGCAATGGAGGTGGGTTTTGAACCCACACCAGAAACCTTCGACAGAGACAAAATGGGACGCCTGATTGGAGGTTGGGGTGTTCCGATGTTGCTAGCAGTGGTTGGTGATGCTAGAAGAGTTGTCGGACGTCGTTGGTGATGCCGGTTTTGCAAAAGACAGCTACTAGGGTTGTCGGAAATCACTGTTCGACGCTGCAACGTTGTCGGAACTTGAAGGGGAGGCATCGAAAGAGGCTTCGACACTTCTAGTGACGTTTCCGACTCGAAGAGTTGTCGGAGCAGGGCAAGACGTCACCGGAGATGGGAAAGACAGCGTCGCCAGTGAGTTCTGATGCCTACTATGGTAGTTTTTGACATTGTGGGTCGCTGATTTTTGTAGAAGACGACTTGAGGAGGACTTCTGGAAGAGTTCCGAAGTCATAGAACGCCGGAACGTGGAAGACGGTTTTCGATAGCCTGGAACAGTGGATCGAAGCACTGTAGTGGTGAACAATGGGACGAAATATTGTAGAGGCTTCGGACAGCTTGATTAAGGAGTGGAAACTTGAGAGAATAATCCCAGAGTTCGCTTTGATACCAAATTGATGGAGGACACAAGTAGGAAGAAAATAAAAGAAAGAGGAAGAAACCTTTCAAGGGAAGAAGAAGAGAAGAAAGGAGAAAAGTAAGGAAGAATTTAGAGAGGATTAGGGTAAACAAAGAAATAATTAATGTATTCCAATAATCAAGTGTTTTAACCCTAATACAAAATACCCTATTTATCGACTTGAAATTAAAACCCTAAACATGTTTAAAATACGGGTACCAAGTAAAATATCAAAATACCCCCAAAATCCCTAATCAAATAAAGAAACCCTAACTGTTACGATTGCGCTTAGAATATCTACCAATTGGGCGCACATCATGATCCCCATCAAGGTGTGTTGGTGGGATGTTGCATTATAAATTACACTTTGGGTCCGTTTGGCAATGGGCAAAAGAGTCGGAACAAAGAAGATTGAAAAGTGAAATAAAAAGAGGCAATGATGTGATGTTGTGGTGGATAATGATTTGAAATTAAAAATAAAGTGAATAAAGAGAAAATACTTTTTCTATGAAAAAGTGTTCAGTAATGATTGACAATATAGATAATAATGATGGAAATCAGGTTTTTTAGATGGTTAAGATGTCAACTCACATTAAAAGGGTTATAGAAAATTTTCCACCACTGTTTGGTTTTTACTTTACATTGTTTTTATTAGAACAGATTAAAAATAGTCTACTCTACTCCATTTACATTGCATTGTACAACCTATACACAAAAGCTACATTGCAAGGTAGTTTTCTGTCTAAATTGTATTTATGTTTCTTGAATGTCCTGAAGTGCCATTCTTGCTTTCTAAGGTTTATTTAATTTCTTAATTATTTCAGTGTCATTAAGTGGCATCTGCAACCTATTTTTAAGGCATTGGTATATCCCTTGATGGTGGTATGGCAAACACTAGCTAGAATAAAATTCATCTGCTAAAGGCAACAATTTTTATAATGTTAATGTGTTCGTTGACTGAAGGGTATGCATTATTATGCAAAAGATTATCCGTGATTAGAGAGTGGCTTGGTGACAAGCTTTATGGTGTGCTAATAAAATATTTTAGGGTATGTTTGGATAGGGTGCAAAAGGGGTGGGTTTGAGCAGACATGAGAAAAATGATGCCAACAGAATTGAAATGATGTTAGTGAAGTAGTTAATAAGGAAAAACAGGTAAACTTTTTTGTGTCAGGGTTAGGGTAGATGATGATAAAGGTAGGTCTGACTTTGAAAAAGTAGGGTTGAGTAGGGTAGGTAAATATCTCGTGAAGTTAAAGGTGCGGGTTTTGGAAACCTTTTCCTTTTAGCCTATAACCAAACACACCCTTTGTAACATTTTGAATTGATCTTGTTCAAGTGCCTAGGTGTGGGAATGTTTTGAGCTGGCATATATTAAATTTCTCAGTAATATATATTTGCAGGTGGTCCAAGTGGATCTGGAAAAACTAGTTTGGCTCATAAAATGGCAAATATTGTTGGTTGTGAAGTCATTTCACTGGAAAGCTATTACAAATCTGAACAAGTAAAAGATTTCAAGTATGATAACTTCAGCTCTTTGGACTTATCTTTGCTCTCTAAGGTATGGTACTGAATTTATTTACCTTAGTTCCTGTCCACTTTCAATATATGCCTTAGAAGGTATTGCACTCTACTCTTTCTATTTGTTAAGGAGCAAATATTGTTACTACTCTTTAGGGAATTGATGTCTCTTGCCTTATATGTGGATTCAGGCAGCTATTTTTGAACTTACCATCCTCAATATATGCCTTAATTATATTAGGTACAGAAACCGTGTTCATCTATCCCACTCTTTTATGACATATATTCATATGTAGATATGAACTTGTCTAAATCTGTTCTTTTCATCTTCATCCACATCATTCTCCCCTCAACAATGTAGTTTTTGGACTGTTGTATATCGTAAGATGATTTTATTTTATTTGTTGCGTCTTATTGCCTATGGTGTTACTCCTAAATTACTTGAATGCTTTCAATTTCTTATTCCATCTTTCATCATCCTTCTCCATCTCCTTGGTTCATCTTTGCTTATCCTGTCAACTTGCTCCTTGACTTGGGGGTGTAAGCTTTGTTTGGTAGGGGGGGACAAATAGGGGGCATGCATGCTTGTGTGGTTATGTGGGTGGTTGTCTGATGTAGCACAAGTAGGAAGAAGATAGAAGAAAGAGGAAGAACCCTCTTATGGGGATAAGAAGGGAAGACATGGGAGAAGTAGGGAAGAATATAGGGAGAATTAGAGCAAGCAAAGTAATCAATGTATTTAACCATAAAGTGTTCTTCAACCTCAATACAAGCTACCTTATTTATAGATTGAAGGTAAAACCCTAAACTGTATGTAAAATATACGTAACAAATAAAATATCAAAAATGCTTTCAAAATCCGTAATCAAATAAACAAACCCTAATTGCTACGATTACTCCTAAAATAAGTACGAATTAGGTGCACATCACGATCCCCATCAATTCTCCCCCGCTTGAAAGAACGCTCCATTGGAGAGTTAGTGTGATGATACTAATCAAGCAAATCTGGGTCCAACTCCTGAAGTTCTTTTTCGGATATTCATGTAACATCAGTGTCAGGCTTGTTTCTCCGCTTAACAAGATACCTATGCTGTCCGCTTGAAGAAGAAGTAATGAGCTTATCGTGGAAGATACTCTCAATTTGATCTGTGGGTGTAAGCTGTGTTCGGGGTAGAACTGGAACAGAATCAGAAGCTGAAGAAACCCTTTGGTTTGATATTCTTGCAGGTAAAAGAAGAGGCTCAAAAGTGCTTTTGTAAGGAAACAAATCTTCCACATTAAAAGTTGAATTAATTCCTAAATCTGGAGGAAAGTCAAGAACATATGCATTTGATCCTAATTTCATAAAATACAGAAAAGACCATTGGCTCGTGCATGCAACTTTTTAAAAGAATTTTTAGGAAATCTCTCAGGTCACATATAAACCATAACATAATCACCTTCATTAAACTTATAATGCTTACGGTGTACCTCAATAATAAGCTTACAAGTTTTATTACTCAGTGTACTTTTCCTTCTTATAGTAGCATGGGCATCATGAATATGCTGTGCAAATGTATTAGCAGAAGTAGAAGTACGAATATCATGTAGTAAAGGTACAAGATCAATGGGAGCATGAGGAACAAAATGTTGAACAATCTTAAATGGGGACTTTCTAGTGGATATGTTGATAGAATTGTTTTAGGTAAACTCTACAATGGCCAAAAATGAATCCCAAATACCTTAGTGTTCACCTACCAAACATCTAAGTAAATCTCTGAAATTTCAATTTACAATCTTGATTTGACCATCAATTTGTGGTTAAAAAGCAGAAGAAAATTTTAGTTTAGTGACAGAAAGTTTTTGCAAAGTTTTTCAAAAGTAACTCACTAAATGGACGTTCCTGTCAGAGACAATAGTAGTTGGTACACCATGTATTCTAACAATCTCCTTGAAAAATAACTTTGCCACATATGATGCATCAATAGTCTTTTAATATGTTAAAAAATGAACCATCTTTGAAAATCGATCTACCACCACTAAGATAGAATCAAACCTTAGGGGTCCTAGGCAAACTAAGAATAAAATCCATGCTAATATCTATCTAAGGAGTGTGTGGGATAGCTAATAGTGTGTACAACTTTGCGTTTCTTTTCTTTGTCTTTACTAGCGGACAGGTTCGACACATAAACATAACTTTAGCAACAACCCGCTTCAAAGAAGGTTAATAAAACCTATCTTCAACTAGAGCTATTGTCTTGTCACTACCGAAATGTCCTACCATGCCTCCTAAATGTAATTCCTAAATAAAAAAATCACGCAATAAAGTATTTGGAATACATAACTTAGAACCCCTAAACAAATAACCATCCTTGAATACAAAATCACTATATTCTTGAAAGTTTTCACTCTGTACTTCCTGAAAGATAATACCAAACTCTGAACATGTGACATACTCATCCTTCAACCTATCAAAACTTATGACATTGACACTCATGCTTTGAAGAACTGCAACTATACGACTAAGGGCATTTGCTAACTTGTTCTTAACACCTACACAATGTTTAAGAACAAAAGTATACTCCTGAAGAAATTCTATCTAGTTAGCATGTCTGGGACTAAGCTTACGTTGTAATTGCAAATATATTAAAGCTTGGTGATCATAATACAGTACAAATTCTTAAGGTAACAAGTAATGCCACTAATACCTCAATGCTTGTACTATAGTGTAAAATTCTCTATCATATGTTGAATATTTTTGCTTAGTTTCATGGAGTTTCTCATTGAAATATGCAATGGGATGACCCTCTTGACTTAAAACACATCCAATACCAACTCCTGAAGCATCACATGCAACCTTGACTTTTTTTGTGACATTATAATCCCCAAGGACATGTCTATGATCAACTACCATATTCTGTTATGGCTGTCATGGAACGTCTTGTAATTGAGCCCGATTTTGTTGCTAAGGTTTAATCATGTATTTCTCTAACATTTGTAAAATTTTCTGGGTTTTCAACTAGAGATTCTCTACCAAGACCTACAGACTGAGGATGACTCCTAAGTGTACTTGGAGGAGGAAGAATACCTTGATGTTGGTGGTGCAACCTTATAGGATTCTGATCATGCCCACTAGGAGAAATTTGACTCATATTAAGTTCTAGAAAATTTACTACTGACTTTTCGATAGGACGTTTGCCTAGATGCTTGAGTATAGGCTGAGTTTGGGCGCCTAACTGCATTTGAAATTGGTTTTGAAATTGGGACAAGGACTTAGTGAAGTTGGCTTGTTTTAGGGATATGTTCTCACATTTTTGAGTAAGAAAATCATATTTTTCATTGAGGAGATATCAAGTTTGGGACAATTTCTCAACTCTACTTGCAAGTCCTGCATTGGTAACCATGATGGGTATAACACAAATGACTTAGGATGGATGAATGATGCAATTTAAAAACACAAAGATTTATGCTACTAAAATATAAAATTCACACCAAATAATTAACTTAAAGATGCTAAATAAGTCACCAAAGCAAACAGAATAATAGAAAGGATTCTATCTTGTCCAACAGATAAAAGTTTAATTTAAGTTCCAGTGGAAGAAATGTACGCTTTAAGAAGCCTTAACAACCTTTTTTAAGTACCTTTGTACCAAACTACAATTTCTTGAAGTAAAAGTTGTTGAAAATTTTGAAATATTATAGCTGTGTTACAAATTCAGCGTTGATAGGGGTGTCTTTGTAATTTCTGAAGTTGATGATGGAGTTTTTTGAAATTTCAAAAAAAAGTGGCTAAACTGCAATTTTTGTGAAAAATTCCAAGCTGGACCAGATTGTAAAATTTTCAATAGAGACTATTTGCAAATATGAAGTTGCAGGGGCTCTTTTGAAAATTCTGGGAAGGATTTCATTTTAAGACAGCAAAACTGTTGTGAAAAAAAAAATTCAAAAACCCCAAAACACCCTTCTGGTTGTCTTCTCCAAGCACCCACACGACGGGGTGGGTTTTGAAACCCACTGGAACTGCTGGCAGTGACTATGGATGGCACCGGAAAGAAGGTCGGAGAGTTCCGAAGGCACAGGCGGTGGCCGGCGATGCTGGAGGAGCTTTTCGATGAAGCTGGAGTTGTCGGAATCGAAGAGGACAGCCATGGACCGATAGTGATCTGGAAGCGAAGGCTTCAAAGAGAAGTTTCGAAGCTTGTGATGTGGTTTCCGACGCTGTGGGTTGCTAGAGTAGAGCCAAAAGTTGTTGAAATCAAGACAAGATGGGTTTGGCGGCGTCGGATGTGAAGACGAGACTTGTCAGAGTTGTCAGATTTGTCGTGCGACTTGGGCAACACCACACGAAAATGGAATCCAACAATGTAGCTTGTTGGAAACGAAGAAGATGACTCCCGATGAGCTTGGCCGATGCCCTTCATTCTAGGAATCAAAGTGGAACCTTCGAAATTGCCAAAAATTGACACAGAAAGTGTCAGATTTGGAAGTCGTGGTCTCAACACTGATTTCCAATAGCAGTAGCATTGGATTCTGTCGTCAAAGATGAGCCACAAAGCGAGAATTTCGTACCCAGGGATTCACTCTGATACCAAATTGATGCAGCACAAGTCAGAAGAAGATAGAAGAAAGAGGAAGAAATTTCTCAAGGGGATAAGAAGGGAAGAAAGGGGAGAAGTAGGGAAGAATTAGGGCAAACAAAGTAAACAACGTATTCAATCATAAAGTGTTCTTCAACCCTAACACAAACTACCATATTTATAAACTGAAGGCAAAACCCTAAAATATGTATAAAATACGCATAACAAATAAAATACCAAAAATACCCTCAAAATCCCTAATCAAATAAACAAAATACGCATAACAAATAAAATACCAAAAATACCCTCAAAATCCCAAATCAAATAAACAAACTCCAATTGCTACGATTGCGTCTAGAATAAGTACGAATTGGGCGCCCATCACAATCCTCATTCAGTGCACGAGGGCTTGGTTTCCTTCTTCCTTTTCTTTATTGTTTTCTTTTTCTTCTTCTACTTCTTCTCATCATCGTCGTCATCGTCATCATCATTGGTTTCAGTTGGGGAAGCCATAATTTTTAGTGAAACCTTGTGTTTGGGCCCTAAATGTCATATTTGGATGAAATGGAATACACCTTTTAAAATTAGTACCATTTATTTAGTTAAAATATCAAAAGTTTTTTGATTGTATATAAAAAACATAACATCATATGTGGAAAAGATAAAGTCATGGTTCTTCCCACATAAGTATGAAATAGTCTTAAATTTTGTACGATCACTCATCTATGTTGGAGGAGCATTTTAAATGGAATAGATCTCCTACTTCACTATTATGGGTTACATAACTAATTGATAAACTTTTAATTGGTGTATGTTTATTTTGAGTGTTTGCTACAGTAGCATCTTTGAGTCTCCTCTTGAGGTGATTTCTAGAGTCACAACTAAATGTCCGGTAGAAGTCTTACTGTTGGATTGGATACTAACTGAACATGCCAGTGGGACCAAGGACAAACATTTTGCTAGCAACTTTAAGGAACTACATTTGAGTCGTTCTGTGTACAAAACATCAACATAGTTGCAATCTTGGATTGCATATCATTGATTTAATGAGATCTCACTAGAGTTTTAGAATAGTTTGGTTTTTATCTTTCTCTTTTTATGATCTCTTCACTCAGTTGAATGGTTTAGCTGGATGAATTAGATTGCATTTAAATAACATGGTAATTCTTCATCCAAGTCAAAGCCAAATTAAGGATAGGTATCACTTCTCACTTGTTTCTTTTTTTACGGGCCATGTACATTTTCAAGTGTGTTGAAATTTTCATTCCTAGCCAACCAAAGAAGCCTACCATGATTGAAATATATAATATAAGCATGATCAAGGTGGCCCAAGGAAAGCATTGACAGCTAAACTTCAGGAAAATGTTTCATTTAAGTATTTCTCTTATTGACATTGATATATATCTATAGACAAAAGACAGATGTATAGAAGGACAACCAAACAAATACATATGCACACGCACACACACAATTGGAGAGGATTCCATGAAAGCTCGGTGCTGAGGACCACTATAGGTGTATTATAGTGATCAGTTATGATCCAATCTGGATATTGCAGTTGTCATGAGCTAGTTAGCGAAAAGTGGGCATTGCATAGCATGATAGTAAGGCTTTTCGAGTGCCCTTGGTGGTGTGAGTTCCAATAACAAAAATAGCTTCTCGAGAAAATGGAGGTATGGTTGCATGCATCTCACCTTTATCAGATCCGCATTGGTAGGGGCCTTGTGCATTAGGTGCAGCATTTTAGCCATGTAGCAAAAACCCAAAATATTATCTAGACTGGAGGCTTGAGCGAAGCATGATTTAAGAAGCACTTAATCACAAACGTGAATCTTTTAAATTCAGACAAACGATTGAGAGAAAACACATCCATAAAATTTTTCTAATTGCTTTCCCACCAAGTGTAGTCATTCATTTTTCCACCACATTCCTTTTACATAAAAGCAATTTTACCAAATGTTAGATTCATTTAAATGATTTTTTTTTACTACCTTGATACATTGCTTTTTACTTTTTGAACAGGTCTCTGCTTGAAATGATGCTTAGTATCTTAGTTAAATGGTTGGCTCAAATTTCATCTTGTTTACTAGAAATATTTTACATTGCATTCACATCTGTTTGTGTGCACGAGTGCACGTGTGTGTGTAATCAATTTAGTGGAGTCATTTGTCATTCATATTCAAGATCCCAGCCATTCATAAAATGTGGGATGTGATCTAAGCATAAAAAGGGCTGTAATCTGTTGGAGTTCTTCATGCATAGGGTTCTTGGAGGGAAAGGTTGAAGCCAATTCTAACTTTTTGACTTTTTTCATAAGGTTGCTGCCCACAGACTCCAACTCACATTTTTTTGTTGACAACCTTGGGTTTTTTCCAACACCCCCTAAGCTGGACCATAGTATGTGATCTTAGCCAGGGTCTGCTTTAGTGTTATTATCAATGATATTATCATTGATAATATTGTTTTAAAGGGATACCCATGCATTATCAGCCTAGAAAATGATAATTTAGATTGTCTTCCCATTTTATCAATTATATCTCCCAATTTCATCACATTTATCATGATATTCGAGAATTTGTAGTGATTTTATTGAAAGTAGCAGTTAAAAATATCGTGGAGTAGGGAAAAATGGTTATCGACTTCTAGGCAACCATTCCAACCTTCCCCTCCACCTTTCTCTTATATTTTGCTGTCAAATTGAGGAAGTAATGTAGAGAAGGCATTTTCCATGCCAGCAATGCGGATTTACTCCAACAAAAACAAGGATTTTTAGAATTAATAGTCAGATTTGGAGATGTGTGGTTGCATCGGAGGTCCAATTAATAGTCCAATTATTGTTTTATTTTGAAATAATTTCATCTCACTATTGTAGGATTTTTATCTAGTTTTGTTGTGGATTTGAGTCACCTTTCTATCTTTAGGGGAAGAACACCGAATTTGATAAATTCCTCAAACCATTTGATTAAAGCGAGATTTGTGATATTTGATGAATGATTATGACTTTAGGATGGCGGATTTACTTGAAAGCTCTTGTCTAGCTATTTATCTAATTTTGTTGCAGATTTCTGTGACTTCTCTACTAGAAAACACATATTTGCATAACTAATTTGTAATTAATTAAAGTTTTCAAAAATTTAGGGGAGACTTGGTAAAACCCAAAAACAAATTTTTGCCTTGATTGATGATAATTGGTGTATAAAATGCATATAATGAATTGATTTAATTAGAGATCTACAGCCAAATAGTTGGTAGCGTTAATTGTTAGATTATTTTAAATTAAGAGGGGCCCTTGTTGGTAACTTAATGTTTCACCTTCCCTTACCATAACCAAGGTGCCTAGTTGCATCTGTGGTTTAAATCTACTATTTGTCAATCTATTTTTCAGTCAACATAATACCGATTTGAGGAATCCGGGCCACTAGAGGATTATTTTGTTTTCAATTCTAGAGATGACTTCTTAATACATATTTGTAAGGTACCATTTAGTTTATACTTAGCCACACAGCAATCTGGATGTATAGAGTTTTTTCTCTGCCTGGTGTCGCTATCATGCCCGTGCTCTAAGTGCACCATCATTTCAAAGTGTTCTGGAGCAGATTTGTGCAGGAGGTGAGTGCAGAATTGTGCATAACAAATATGAGGTACAAGTCAGCATTGTTGTAGACAAGATTGCCAATATATTTTAAATAATTTCACATATGAGCTTGTACTCCAAATCTTTCTATCTAGTATTTAAGAAAGTTCTTTCATGATTAGCTCACAAATAATTTTAAATTTGTTTCACAAGACAATTTCATTTTCATCTTTATGTGCAGAACATTGATGACTTAAGGAATTGCCGTAAGACAAGAGTGCCTTTCTTTGATTTTGAGAATTGTACACGGAGTGGGTTTAGGGATCTTCAAGTTTCTGAAGATTGTGGAGTGGTATGGCCCTCTGATTCTTGTATCTCTTGCTTTACTTTTTTCTTTCAGAATGCGATAAACAGGTTTCTCACATGAAGAAACCTGGGGCTATTAGGCTTATGGAGCTAATAATTACCAAGTGTGACTTCTGGTGTATTTGATCTATATTGTGTCTGGTTCCAAATCAGTTGGGAAAATTTATTATTGCATAGAATGTGAACCTAATCATTTGTGTTAATACCAAACTGGCTGGTGGTTTACATGGAGATGGCTAGATAAACAAAATGGCTACTATAATCTGCTTTTTGTGTAGAGTTTAAAAACCCTGTCAATTTGCAAGTCAAGTTTGAAAACAAAGAAGAAGATGAAAAGAATGGAGAGGACCCTCAACAAATTTTGCAAGTGAAAGAACTTTGGAGCTAGATATCCTGTACAAATTAGTGATCATATTGTTTAATATTATTGGCGACAATTATTGATTAGGCACCCAACACCCTAGTGGCTAAATATCACTGATAAATAGGTGAATATTGCACTACTAGACTGACTAGTCAGTGATGATTTTCTGATTTATTGCTATTAAAATATCATCCACTTGATTAAGTCATGGTTTCACTCACAGGAATATGATTTTTATACCTGCACATTGTTGTGGAGAAATTCGAGACAGTCAATTTACATTTTGTTGTTAACAGAGGTCGAAAGGCTCAAATATAATTTTTTTAAGTTTCTTTTATTCTTTCTCATAGAAATTATTATTTTTTGAATTTTTTTGCTAGATTATAGCTGTTTATATTGAGATTTTGAAGAATTCATGTTGATTTGAGAAATCAATAAAAAGTCTAGCAAATATGGAAAAATCTCTAAGCTTTATTCAATTCAAAATTTTTCTTATCTAATGAACTAAAATAACATAGTAGCTATGGCAAATCAGAGATTTGTATTGTTAATTTCATAATAATGTCTGTTAATAAAATTATGACCAACTTTGACAAAATTTCTGAATTGATCAATTGAGCCCAAGTTGAGGTTATTTGATGGATGAAAAATAATTTAATAGGTACTCATGAGTATAGATATCTGACTTTAGATTTAAGAATTTTTAATTAATTTTGTAGGTAAAATTAGTGCCGATTTAGGGATTTTGCTGAAATTGATCACTTGGACCCAAATTAAATTGATTAGATGAATTAGAAAATCCTGTAAATCTGGACCTTCAAGAAACCATTGCTTAGGTTTTATAACCTGAGCACATAATTTGGATTTTGGTGATATTAGGGCTGGTTTTAGGGAATGACCAAATAGATCAATTAGGTACAAATTAATCTATGTTGATGAATGAATAGACAATTTGATACTATATTTAGCTTTGATACCAAATTGTGTAGAGTGATAGGGAAGAATGAGAAAAAAAAATGAAGATTCTCTCAAGAGGAAGAGGGGTAGAAAAGCTTAGAGAATAAAGACAAAATTAAGAGAATAATAGAAGACAAGAGCAGTAATTGTAATTCTCAATTCATTAAAAAGCTTAAAATCTTAAATTACAAACAACACTATGATGAAAGGAATTGTAATATAACCCCAATAGACAAAAATTAAAATATAACCACCCCCTTCAAATGCAAAAAATAAATAACTTAAATGCTTGCCCTCATTGTGTTCTCTATCATAATGTATCCATCAAGTGATCAAAATATAGATCAATTTGATGGTTGATTTAGATTAGTATTTTATTTATTTTGTTTAGGTTTTAATTATACTCAGTTCAATTAGAGTTTTATTTTGCTAATTAGATTTCTATAAAGATGATGGCATGTATGATGTTTGTTAGGATGTCAGAAACATTGAAGAAATATGATGCATCCCATGCATTGACCTGTTGTAGTTGGACTGTTGGAGTTGTTACTGAAGCTTTGGCTGGGCCAGCATGGTTAAGGATTTTGCCTGCGTAGTTGAGAAGGGATACAATCCCAACCTGTGCAAATAGAATTGCAATGCTGAAACTGCACAGTTGGAGTAGCAATGAGATTATCCGTTGGACATTGATTTTATCTGTGCAATCAAGGAGCCGAACACTGTTGCCATAGGAACCTATTCCCATCTTTTGTTGAAAGTGTGCAGTTGCAATGCTACTGACTTACTGGAGCTGTTGGTGCACCCTCCAACACCATCAAATTATGTTCAGCCCAGCCAGGCTTCAATCCACACTGTCCAGACCAATTTCAGTGGCATTTCAGTTAAATGATTAGAAGCAAGATCAAGTCATGTGCAAAATGGGTTCATGATTAAACACACCTTGAACCGATGCAATACAAAAAAAAAGGGGTACGTGATGGATGCAAATAGATTACCCACAATAAATTCCCATATACTGGTATGGACATGGGACCCACTTAAAATTACTTATGGAGCATCAAGGAAATCCCAAAGCACCAGTTCATGAAATATATATAACCAGAATTATCACCTGGGGGATAATGATTTCCATGCATGAGAATGGGGATGTGGACCTACGTGGGTAATTCTTTCAGTACCAATGGCTAGCATATTTGGCATTGCAAGCCAATATGGCCAATGAAATATGGCACATTCATGGGAATAATGATGTTGCACAGGACCCACCATGGGATGCATGCAACTGGCCTGTTATACTCCCATTTCAACTGGACGTGTTCAGGGATAGTTGCTTTCAAGGGTGGACCCATGCGAACATGTAACAAAATCATGTCATCATCAGTTGCTTGTTATTAGTATGCATAAGCATGAACGTGTGACCTGTTGACAACCATGGGATTTTCAAGCACCAAGTCTACTCAATCTGGTTAGCATAAATGGTGCAAGTGAGTTTATTGTTGCAAGTAACTCAATGCTGCAAGTGGGCTCAATGTTGCAAGCAAACTCGAATGGTGCAAGCGGAGTTAATTCTAAGAACGCCCTCAATGTTGCAAGCACACTCTAATGGTGCAAGTGGGCTCAATGTTGCAATTGAGCTCAAATGTTATAAGTGAACTCAAATGTTGCAAGTGGACTAATTCCATGAATGCCTCTAATGGTGCAAGTGGAGTTAATTCCAACAATGCCCCTAATGGTGCAAGTGAACTTGGAACCTATAAATACCCCCTCTTTCTTTCTCACAAGAGATAGTTCTAGACACACTTTGAAGACTTGGAACCTTCAAGAGGTAGGTGCTTCCTTTGATACCAATGGCTCTTAGCTTATTGGTAATTTCTCTTGGGTACTTGAGGACACTTTCCCATGGCTTCCCATAGCACACGCAAGTACGCAACCATGTTGTGGTAATAGTGGGCCCTACACAATTGCACTGAACAACAAGACAATATCATTTTGTATAGTTAAAACTAATTAAAGCTTGTTAAAAAATTAATTAAACGTTGAGAATGATAGAGTTGCCCTGAAAAATAACTCACAGGATTAGGGAGATGATGACATGTATCCTACTTAGTGTCCTAAGCTAATTAGGAAGGGATATTAGGAAGTTTCATTAGTATTAATTAATGTCATTAATGTTAATCATGATTTGGTTTAATTAACTAAAGTGTAATCAGGCTTAATTCATGTAACCTGTCTTTACAGTCTCTCACAGGCTAAATGACAGAGATCGCCCACTTCTCATTTTCCATAGGATATTGAGAACAACAACCACTCACCCAATTACTCAATCGTCAAAGTTTAGGACCGAGTCACTGAATCTACTTTAACAAAATCATCCTCGATTAAACCAAACCTACTTAGTTTGGTCCCACTTTTCCTGTCTTCTACGGGTAATTAAGAGGGCTAAGCACTCACTGAGCTACTGAGTCGTGACTCATTGATTTAAATCTAGTCAACCTAGTCCCGCTTATCCTAAGCTTCCCATGGGTAGTTGAGAGAGCTGAGCACTTACTGAGTCACCGAGTCATAAATTATTAAGTCAAGCCCAGTGTTCACAATTTCGCTGAAAGGGGAAATTTCGCTAAGTGGAAAAGGAGAAAATTTGGCTAATTTTAGAGAAATCATCGAAGAAAGTTTTCTAAACTCTTTATGCACCCTCAGTTGTTAGTTCTTCGAGATGACTTAGAAAATCTCAAGAAAGAACAGGATACAACATTAAACAAATTTTAGAAAACTTTGCACAAAGTGACCTGTGCAGTTAGGATTATTGCTTTTCTTCGGGAAGAATGAAGAAGAATAAAGCAAGTAATCAAGCACAAAGAAGATCAAATATTATTCCTATTAGGATGAGAGAAGGGTCAATATCAATGTGATAGGACCTGTGCTTAGAAAATTAAAACTTGAGCTGCATAGGCTTAGGGCTATTAAAAAGCAGATGGTTTGGGATATAATGAACAAACTATCAGTAGAGCTATCTATGATATAATTGTCTCAGTAAGACAAGTGATAGAGCAATTAAATCATAGAATAGGCGAAGAAGAAGAATTAGAAATCCAGGAAGTACTCGCTAGAGAACGAGAAATAGAAGAGGAAATCAAATTGGCCAAACTCAGAAAAGAAACTATTGAAAGAAGAGAGTCTAGGGCCGCTTCCTCTGGAATCTATTATTCTAGCAGTTTGGATTCTGATTAAAAATTTGAAAAGTAAAATGAGTTAAAAATTTCGCACATGATCTTTTGCGCTCTCTTTGTGCGCTCACTCTGTTTTTAGTATCAAAGCAATAGTTTTTTTAATATTAGGCTTGAGAATCCTTGTGTTAGGATTTTAACCTTGGTTAAGGTTGTGTAGTCAGCAGTATGGCTGAACAAGGAAAAGGACCGAATACAGGAAATGAGAAAGATTAACTCCAAGGATCTTCTAATGTTAGAAATATCCGTAACTGGTTGGAAAGATTTGTTCTCTCTGGACCTATAGAGAGTTCGGCGACTTCCCAGTCTAGAAGGGAAGGAAAAAGTGGAATCTTCAGGACCCCAATGTATAGGTACCAGGAAGAAGATTATCCAGATCTAGTAGAACTTCTCTCAAGAGTAAGAAATGTTGAAGAAGATATTCAGCATGCTCTAACAAGAGAGAAATAGACAAAAGATGATATTTGAAAAGTTCCGCAAGAAATAAATGCAAGGCTGAACGAAGTTGAAGAAACTCTTAGGCAAAAAGCCAGAAGAAGAGTTGAATCCTCAAAGCGCTTAGAAGAAAGACTAAAACTCTTAAGAGGAGGATCTGGAACAAGCTTAGAACAAGCTTATAAGAGATTAGCCACAAAAATGGGTATAGAACTATCTGAAATGTGGCTGAATAATCTTCAAAGCTTGAGAAGTCTAGCTCAAGGCTCGACAGAAGCTCATAGACCAAGGTATCTTTGGAAAATTCCTTATAGGTTTTTTCCCTAAGGATGGAAGAATGGAGCCAACATCTCTACAAAGTGCATACCTAAATATAAATTGCCAATGAGATACAGAAATGACTATTGAAGCCTAGGCAAATTATGCTAGAATCACTTTCCTTGGAGGAAAGGATCAGACTGTAGAAAAAGCTAAAATGTATCTACCAGCAAGTCTACAGGGGATAATTCAGCAAGTTTGGGCTATTATGCAAGTCTAAACCTTCTCTCACACTAACTAACAAAACAATTTAAAGAAAAAGTAAATGAAGAAGCTAAATGCATCATTTTAGGCTATTATGCAATAATACAACAATATAACTCACTAAAAAACATACCCTCTAAAAATTTGGTGTTGGAGAAGACTCTCTTTAATGACATGGAAGTGATTAAGCTTTAAAGCACTGTTGAAAACTTTAATATACGGAGTTTTTTTCTATTTATTTTCAAAAATGTTGTTCTTCAATCCTCATATCTTATATATGTATATATCTATATCTATATCTGTATCTATATAGATATAAATATAGATACACACACACACATATATATATATATGTGTATATATATAGGGGCTGGATCTTATGAGACCGGTCTCACAGCAACAGTTGTGAGACTGGTCTCAAAAACCTTTTTTTTTTTTGTTTTTTAAATAAACTTTTAAATGAACATGTAATCCACTTATAAAAAACGTTTTACCATTTTTAGATTTTTATAAATATTTATTTTTTATTATTGAAGTTCAGGGATATTTTCAGAATTTTAGAATGGTGAATAGTATCCTTAATTTGAAAAATCAAAATAAAATATTTATAAAACTCTAATAATGGTAAAACTTTTTTTTATAAGTTGATTACATGTTGATTTAAAAGTTAAAAAAATAAAAAAATAGGTTTTTGAGACCGGTCTCACAACTGTTGCTATGTGACCGGTCTCATAAGATATATATATATATATATATATATATATATATATATATGGGGAATGCTTCTATGATTGAGTTTTATTTGAGGCTCACATTGATGATTATGTGAAATCCAAGCCAACTATTAATCTTATTATTGTCTCTTTAGCTATGACTACAAAAATCATCTTAATCAAATATTCATGTGGGCCTCAAAATTGAATCATTTAAGAATGAATATCAATCTGGTAAAATTGTTTTATTATTAAATGGATTCACATACCTTTAATTAAGCATCCAAACCTTATGAAATAGTCATCTCATCTAAAGTAATGATTTTATGAAATTTTATAATATTTTAATGCTTAATTAAATGGATTGAAATGAATTTCAAAATTTACACATTTTTATATTTTTTAAATTATGTAGCCCACACAAGACTCCGATCGAAAAGATTTCTAATATTTTAGTTAAATAGATGGTGGTGAATATGATAGTCAGCTCATATTTCATATAATCATTAAGGTGGGCCCGAAACAAAGCTCAAACATAGAGGACTTTCGTTGTCATTTGGCCATGAAAGTATGTCCCTATATACATATGTATGCATATATGAAATCTAGCTGTTAAGACGGGGCAGTCGCAGCTTTCTAGAGCTCCAATGGTAAAGAAATGGATGAATGTTAAAGGAGATGATGTTATGTATAGCTTTAGCATCCTTTGTCAACAAATTGTCAGTTGACAAATGACATTTATAGGTCGACTAATAAGACATACTGAAACTCTTGTGAGTTTTTCCTCTTTAGTCAAATGCTTACAACCATTGACTGACTGATTAGAATTTTTGGGTGAGCATTTTCCATTTGACTCTTTTTTTAAGTTAACTTATCATGTAGTCTCAAACTTTAAAGAATTTTCTTCTCTTCATTGGTTGACTAACTGTTTCTTTGGTTCAATAGCCAGACACTGTAGGGAGTTTTCTAATTTTTCTTTGGTTGACTGACCTTTTGGTCAACTGATCTCTTCTTCAGAAACTCTAGAGCCTTTAGCTTTGAAAACAAGTGATCATTGTTCGATTGATTCTGCTATCAGGGTAGGCATTGTGCAAGTAGGTAGATTTCTCAAGATCCATTAAGGTTTAATTCTCCTTGTATCTTGAAAACTTGCTGCTTTACATCCATGTGCTACATTAGTTTAGTCTTGACGCTTTATAAATATATATATATAGTCCTGCACTTAGAAAACCATCTTAAGAGGCCTTATTGGTTCAATTTAACTGAAAACACTTTATGAAATCACCAGTACCTTAAAAATGTTAGCAAATTTTGTTACCCATCAAAATTAATACTAATGGTAAACACTACATGCTATGTTGAATGCCATGCAATATGCCTAATGCCATTTAAAATACTGTATGTCATACTTGTCTCGGACCAATTCCGTGGCTAATTAATTCATCTGGCGAGTTTTACTGGATAACTGTTCCGTTGTTCAGAACTGTTTTTAGGGCTAAACCCAACCGGCCAATGGCCAGATCCTGTTGAACCAGTTTGACTCTGATGTTCTGCTTTGGTTTATAAAACATATTTTGTTGTTGTCTAATTTCTATTGAAGGGCCAATTTAGGCTGAACCTACAGTTTGTGTTTTGGAATGGTGAAAAGATGTGGGAATAAAAAGGCATTTGGAAAGTTGAGGGAAAAAGAGGGAGTGTGTGAGTGATGTGATATGATAGAAGATAATAATTAAAAATAAAAGTGAATAAAGAAAAAATAATTAGGTTTTTTGTATGGAAAGATGTGAAATAATGATTGGAAATATAGGGAATAATGGAGAAAAAGAGGGTTATTAGGCAGTTAAGATGTCAAATCACATCAAAAGGTGTGTAAACAGGGGTCGGAAAAGGTGAAAAAATTTTCCACCCTTTTTTCTCCATTACCAAAAACACCTGTAGTTTCCCTCTCTTTTCTGTGTAGGTAATCTTTCTTCAATTGATTTCTTTCTCTTCTGAGTAGGTAATCTTTGAAGGGGTTTATGCTTTGCATCCTGAGATCCGAAAGTCACTTGACCTGTGGATAGCTGTTGTAAGCATCAAATTCTCCACCTCTGCTATACTGCTGCTTTTTTTTTCCTTAATTTTCTTTCATTTTGGTCTTGATTGTTCATTTAATTTGAGAGAGATTTTGTGCCTCCTAAATTTTCACTGGCAACCGACAGGTTGGTGGTGTACATTCACATTTGATTTCTAGAGTCCATCGAGACAAGAATCGTGCTGGATGTTCTATATCTCAGAATGAGATCATGACAACAGTATTTCCTATGTTTCCACAACATATTGAGCCCCATCTAGTTCATGCTCATGTAAGTACCATGGGAACTGTTTAAACTTGTCATGGTCATGCTTATGTCAGTTTGAAGTTGCTCCATGAATAATACCATTTACAGTTGAAGGTAGGGGTGCAACTTGGGTTTGGTAACCAGGAACCAAACCAGAACTAACCCCCTTTTCTGCAGGGTGGGGTCAAGATAAATTGGGTATGGTATTGGGTCAGGTGAGGTACCTAGACCTACTCCCACAAATTGGTTCAGTGCAGGTTAGAGGCTACATTACTCGACTCTGAATTGATCTGGTCATTATAACATAAAAATAGAAAAACCTAAACCCCAAGCATTCCAATTAACCTCAACAGTCTCATCTCTCATTCTCTCTATCTCAACCCCAAGCATTCCTTAAAAGTTCTTCATCTTCTTTATTTTCTTCTTAATTTGACAATCAAAAGATAATATACATTGAATAGGTAAAAACATTCATATGCATTAGATAATAACCAAAATTTAACCCGAAACTGAACCAGACCGACTTTGGGGAAATTAGGGCTGGGTAGACCTTAACCCAAATGGACCAACAAATAAGATATGGTAGGATTTGTAGGAATAGGGTATGGATTGGGTTGACATTGACCCAATATGTAACTGACCCCATTTGCACCCTTACTTAAAGATGCATTTTGGAATTCAATTTTTGATGGATGAGTAGATTGCTATGGATTGATTTTAAAGGGATGTTGGTTACAGTTGATTGCCAGAAAATAGAAAAAGGGATGAATTGACTACAATCTTGTTTAATTGCATCACCACCAATTGATTAGGAAAGTTGGGTTAAACTTCAGCTAATGCCTCTGATCTTCTTCCAGCTTAAAATTTGGAATGACTTTGATCCGGTCCTCTCTCCTGAAAGTTCTCTGTTTGTTTTGAAAAGCAATAAACAGGTAATCATTATGCAGTTTCTCAATAATAAATAATCTTAGTTGTTTTATGGATATGATTCTTCACTTTTCGATGCAATCAGGTGGCTTATCAAGACATAATGAAAGTTCTTGATCCTGGAAAAGTTTGCAGTTCTGTTCAAAATTTTACTGACATTTACTTGAAGCTTCCTGGAACGCCTAATGCAAAACTGTCAGAAAGTGATTGCATACGAGTTAGAATTTGTGAAGGCAGATTTGCCCTGTTGATACGGGAGGTTGGTAGTTAGTTTTTTTCTTATTTGAACTGATCTTTCCTCTCTGAATGACTAGTGGTCACTACTATACATTGACTTTCTGAACCGTTTTGCTACTAGCCCATAAGGGAAGGGAATTTTATTCTACAACCAAAGGTGGATTTTGACATAAGCGTTAGCACAGTTGCCGGCCTTCTTAACCTTGGGTAAGAATGTAACTCAATGATTCTTTGAAGCAATCTTCTTGTCTCACACCTTTCATTTTCATTTTTTCCTAACATTGTAGAAAATAGAAAGCTATTGAAATTTAACAAATTGAGACCTATTAACCACTATAATGGCATAATCACAGTGCTTCAGGACAATATGAAAGAAAGGGTAAGAAAGCAAAAGATTTTCCTAATGAGGTAGAAAGGAATAAAGTGTTAAGGAAGAAAAATGAAATCAAGGGGAATGATAATAGATGAGAGGGGGGAAGTTATAGAACAGTAGGAATTTTTCAATTTATCAACATTTAAAAATCTTAATACAATATATAATTTATGATCTATAAAACTCAAAAGCGTTGAATAAATCCATAATAAAACATAATGAAATATAACACTAATAAAAAAGTCACAAGAATCCGAATTAAATGCCCCTAGGATGCCAAAATAAATAACCCTAATATATATCACCATTGTGTTCTCCATCAATCTTTCAGGCTTGGAAAAAACTAACACTCAAGTCTGTGATAACGCTCTAATGCAGTACTGGTGTTGAAGATGGAAATTGGTTATGGAAGACTCATCGCTGAACTCTTGGTATCTGTGAAGCGTAATCATAGCAAACTTGTAGATCTTAACATTTGAAAGTGATTTATGATGTCACTTAGAATGTAAATTATGAGCATATTGGGTATAAAGGATTCAACAGAAATAGAATTGTGGACAACTTTAGATGGAAATTTGCTTGTAGAGATTGATTGACCTGATAATTTGGGCCAATTCTGCGACAGAATGTAATATCTCAAAATTTTAAGTTCTCTCCTATGGACAAGTTTCCTAAACTTTAGTTAACATGACTTCACATTTAGAGGCTTCCTCAAAAAAGTCAACAAGTTAATTAGTTTTCTCCCCATGATAATTATATATCTTAAAACCTTTTTGGCATGAACTAAAAGTATTCTTACGGGATTACTGGTTGCAGTTTTTTAAATAGGATTATTACCCTTGGACATTATAGTTTGTGATTGCGTAGGCTCATTGGATCTAGAGAGGGAGACAACCCTATTATTTGGTTTAATTGTCTGAGAAGTTTCAAGTTCTAAGGCCTTATAATATGCTTATTTTATGGAGTATGGTTAATGCAAGAGAAGCTCTCCTTTTTTGTTTCGCTTGTGTCCATTTGACAAATTTAATGGGAGTGACCCCTGGTTCTCATTGTATACCTGCTAGGATCTAAGGTTGGGTTCAATCTTGGATCTCAGAGGCATCATCATAGACAGGGCATGGGGCATGTTGATGGCTTTTGTTCATAGGGATAGTGTAGAAGTAGATGAAGAGATAAGCAATGGAATCATGGACTATTACATGAGCAAGTGGGCAGTTTATAGGTTTTTTCCATGTGAGAGGGACTTGTCCACTATTCTATTGTATTGCATTACAGTGTATTGAGCATTGATCAAGGCTGGATTCATGATCTATATTGTAGGGGAGTTATCCATGTGGCCATGTTCATGAAGCTAACTGCCTCTTTTAATTATGATGTACGCCTATAAAACTAATGAGATAAGAAACAAATGAGATTTTGTGCCTTTCCAGAATAATTCAATAGTATGTCCTAGTTATCCCATTTTCTTGATTAGCTCCTCAAGGGGGGAGGAGATGGGTGTGTGTGTGTGAATTGAGTTTTTAAAATTTTCGGCCAGATAAAGATTAAAGTGTAAAAGAAAGGACTGATAACACAATGCACTTAGACTGGTATTTTTATAGTGGTTCGGCACTTCACTTTGGTTCCTACTCCACTTCTCTGAATTAGCCTTGCTAAACTCAAGTTTCACTAACACCTTCTTTGATAAGTAATCCCCTGATCAAACAAATACACCTATTGGTTTTCAAGCTCACCAACTGATTTATATAAATACCAAGCAATTATTCTACTTGCTTTTACTACACAAAGGCAAGTTCTCAAACTTGCAGAGATAAAAATAAATGTGTACAAGTATTAATGTCTCTAGTAGGCTGATTTTGTACGAAGTTTGAAAGCAGTAAACACAAGTGATATGACAATAAAAGCAGTAAGATTCAATCTCCAGGAGTGGTTGAATGAATGACTTTAAATTCTTCTTTGAATGAACTGCGGAGGAGTTGAAATCATGAAAAGAAAGTCTTAAAGACTTAGTAAATGCTATCTCTTGTTTTTCAATGTAAACTATTATCTTCTTTGATCTCACTTAATTTCTTTTATATTGAGGTTTCTGACTTTTTCTGTTGTGGTAGGTGAAAAACATTTAATGCAGAAAAATGTTCAAATTTAAGACCGTTGTACTTTCAGTGAGTTTTGGAGTCTATGAACCAACATCAGATCCTCTGAGCTTCTAAGTAATATAGAGTTTCCGCACACTTCACACAAGTTGCCGTCTCTTCAGATGCACCGAAGAAGGTTTCTGAGGCTCTGAAGCGAAGCGACAGCAGTAACTTGTGTGGGATTCGTGGATGCCGACTCCAAAGGATTTCTTTGTCTGCAAAGCGATTGTTCTGTGACTCCGAAGAACTAACTTTTAACTCCGAAAGTTGTTGTTTGTTGTCTCCGAAATGCCTTGTCGACTACGAAGAACTTGACTTTGTTCCGAAGCTTGTAGACTCGTGACTCCGAAGTTCTTCAACTGCCTCCGAAGACTTTGAGTTCGTAACTTCGAAGCAACTTGATTGATTCCGAAGCAATTTACTTTAATCCGAAGTTCGTAAGCCCGTGACTCCGAAGTTCGTTAACTAATTTTGAAGTGTTTGAGCTCGTGACTCCGAAGTAATATCATCTGTCTTCGAAGTGCTTCAGTAGCTCTGAGGCGCCTTTCTTGGCTCCGAAGTGCTTTTGTTGAATCCGACAGTTGTGACTTCGTGGTCCCGAAGTGTTGTTCCTCTGTCTTCGAAGTTTTCCAGTGTCTCCGAAAAGCATTTGCTGACTCCGAAGTTTATGACTTCGTGACTTTGAAGAATTAATCTCCAATCTCTGAAGTGCTTCATTAAATCCAAAGAGCTCAAGCCTTGTTTCCGAAGTGCTTGAGCAACTTCGAAGAGATGAATTTTAAACCTGAAACTGACTCCGAAACTTACTTGAAAACTTCAAACTTTTTGTCTTCTTCTATTAAGTATATTTGTGATTTATATACTTAGTTTTCTTGAGCATTTACTTGGTTTCTTTCTTTAAACAAAATGAAGTTTATTCTCATAGATTGGTTTGAAAGTATTTTTGCAAGTACTTAAGAATAGACCGTTAATACCTTAATATTTCATGTCTTTGCTCATTATCAAAACATGGTTAGTTAAGAATGTTCATTATCAAAATCAAGCTTATTTTAAGTGTGTATGTTCAACATTCTCTTCCCTTTTGATGATGAGAAAACACTGAGTGATGTACCTTTTAAAATTTATCTAACAATGAACTTAAAGCAACTTAATTTCAATGAAATTCTATTAATTTAGTGCAGCTTCTTCTAAATGGGAGCATACTTTAACTGTGTTTCATACAGAAATTTCATAAAAAAAAAATTCATACTTTCAATATAGCATATACATTCAGTACATTATACAAAAAAATTTCATACATTCAGTACATTCTCCCCCTTTTCATCATAATCAAAAAGGTGGAAAGAAACAAAAATGAAAATGACTGATACAAAACATAAGTTATCATGACAAAAATTTATAAACATGATCAAAATTTCATGCAGAAAAGATTCCTTACAAAAGAGTACAGATCATAAAAAAATTTGTACATCAGAGAAAAAAAAATGCAGAGGTAGAAGAATCAGCGGGATGGTTTGGGTTTTCTCTTATAGGTTTTAGAAAAGATTTCAGGTTTATAATGAGAGGTTGATGGTTTAGGAGATGACTTGGGTCTTTTTGGTGGAGGAAATGGAATGAAAAATGGATCCTTTGGGATTGCTGAAGGGAGTTCATGAGTATATGCTTTGGGTCCACAATCAGAAATATAAATAAAATTGATACACTCTAAATTATAGATCTAGTAACTCAGGAAAGGCTACCAGAGTCCCTTTTAAGACGGCTTCTATATTGGCATTCATGGGAGCTGTGTACTCCTGATAGTACATGGTTATTCCGGAAAGAGGAGCCTTTTTGTATTCCATTGGAGGTGGAATCCTTAGCTTCCTCTTAGGTTTGGAGGAGGATGGCTGAGATAAAGGTGTAGAAGATGATATTTTGGATAGTGGTTTTGGTTTTGGAATTGAAGGAGTTTTTCTGGTTTTGGCTTTGGTGGAAGGTGGTGGTGAAGATTTAGGTTTTGGTAAAGGGGCTGTTGAGACTGGATTTGCCATATCCTGTGGTGGAGAGAAGGATCAGATAAGTGTGGATATGGAAGAGGAATATCATTAGCAATTGCCTCTAGATTGACAGTTTTGTAGAATGTGAATTCTTCCTCAGTGATGATAAAGAGTTGATGAGGACCTGAGGGAGATGGAAATGTGGTTTTGGGTTTCCTTGAAGTTGGGAGTATATGAAGAAGTTTCTCAGAATAATTTTGAAGAATTGACTCTCTATCAGGAATTTGAATTTTGTGGTCCTTGGGAGTCGATGGTGGATTTGGAAGAAGTTGAATCCTATGCAGAGTGTTAGGATTCTCAAGTTCTGAAAATAGAAATTCTTGAGGAGATAGAATGATAGACTAAGAGAGAAACATCCTAGCAATTTCAGAATTGATCTTTGATTTGCTTTCAAACTCAGAAAATGTCATTCTGATTGGATTTGCAATACGAAAAAGAATATCAAGATTATCATTAAATGTCTTTGGAGGAGATGGTGGAGGACTTTGTGGTGGAGTTTGTGGAGGAGTAGGAGGTCTTCTCCACTCTGGACGAATTGAAGGTGTGTTCCATTCAGGAGGATTCTCTTCAATCCTTTCAGGAATTACTTCTCCTGATCGAACTAGATCCATCCAAGTCCAGTCTAGCCAAATCGTTGGCCCTGGGGGGAGAAAATGAATTGGATGGAGTGGAACTGTGAAATACTTTCCATATCTGACAATGGCTCTATGAGGATTGGAAAGATAATCCTCAGGCAGGTTTGAAGGGACTTCAGTAGTTGGAACTGATGATGGCTGTGATGGAGGGGAGGCTTGTGTTGGAGGAGATGGAGAAACAATTTCAGCAAATTCACCCTAAGGTCGAGCAACCTCTGGAATTGCAGGAGATGATGAATGAAGAGGAGAGTGTGAGGGGGAAGACATCACTATGATGGGAGAGTTGGTTCTAACTGGAGAGAAGTGATGTTGAGGTGAAGAGAAATGAGAGTGATAAGTTTGACTTCTGAATGACTCTAGTAGAGATTGTAGAGAGTTAAGTCGTTGATCAATCTTATCAACTCTCAAGATCATGGATGACATGGTAGCGTTAAGTCTATGATCCATTCTATTCATTTGAAGAGCTAGAGTAGACAGAAAATATTCAATATATATATCAGTCTATCTTCTAGGTTGAGTGGGATAGGTTGTGTAGTGGGGATTGATGAAGTGGTTGGTGTGGTTAGTTGATGAAGAGTGGGTCTCAAGGGTAATAGAGATCTGATGGGAGTGTAAGATGGAGTGGTTACTGCTACTACTGCTTCACTTTCTCTTCTTACAGTCTCTTCTGATTCCTCTATTCTGTCATGCCTTTCTTCTTCTCTTTGAGTCTCTGTTCTTTCCTATTCCAAATTCTCTTCTCTTGCTGTTCTCTCTACTTCTTCTTCTTGCTCTAGTCTAGATCTCTTTAGTTGTACTTCTCTTCCTGGCTTTTCACTAATCCAACCTTGTGAGGTTTTCTTAAAACCTATCCTCTTCAATGTCTTCTCATCAATTGTGTCTGAGTCTCTTGAAGATTCTCTTTGTTCCTTAAACAAATTGACATCTGATCCCCCCATTAGCTTGGTTAGAGTCATTCCATAAGGGAGAGGAAATCTTGAAGTATTTTTGACTGAATAAATGTGATCTGACATCAATTTTGCTAGATCCACTCTCCTTCTATTCATGAGAGCCCACAATATTCTTTCATCCTTCTCTTACACATCTCCTGTGGCTCTCTTTCTTGGGTAGACATTGTTTATTACTATCATGTAGGCCAATTTAAGATTTAAACTCAAGTGGTTGGAGTGGAGATAATTCTCTCTCTTTCATCTATTTCTGCTCCAGCTATATCAAGAACAGTCTCTGTTTGGTTAGCCATTCTGGTTCAGCTTCAACCAGAGGGAGATTAAAGCACCTTCTCAAACTATCTGTAGATATATTTGCTTCTACTTCTCCTATCCATGATCTCTCTGTCCTAATGTTAATATTGCATATAAGAGCTCTCACAAGTCTCTGATAGAAATGGTCTATGAAACTTAGGTATTATGTCCATCCTTGGTATCTAAATCAATCACATACTTCCAAGTTCATGTCATTTTCTCCAAAAACATCAAAACTGAAGACTCTTCCTTTGATAATTTTCCTATCATGATATCTTTCCATATACCTAGAGTAATCTGACTTGCTGTTGAGAAATGTTACCTCAAGTGTATTTGCTTCAGGTCTTACTCTCTTGGCTGCTCTCAGTTCCGGATACTCTTCTCTTTCTCTCCTTCTTCCATCTGTTGAGCTGGTGGTTCCCTTTGTTCTAGCCATTGCAGCAGTAGAGAATTGGGTTTCGAATTTTGAGTGTTTTCCGGATTGAGATTGGAAGAAGACTGATGGAGAAAATGCGATAGGTAGATTTGTTGAGCTGAGGAGTTTAAATTAGGCGTGAAGATGAAGAGTTTTCTTTGAAAGGGTTCTTCGGATGTTTGAAGAGAGGAGTTTTAGGTTTTCGGAAGCTTTCGAATGGTTAAATAGGATTTCAAGGGTTTGGTTTCTCCAAAAGATGATATCGGAAGCTTTGAAGACAAGATATGCTATCTTCGGAGGCAACGATCGCAATGGTTCGGTGACTCCGAAGCTTTACTTCGGAGGCAGCATAATCTATTGGAGGCCACGAAATAAATTTCGGAGGTACCAAAGTTTTACTTCAGAGGCATGGAATTCTTCGGAGGCGTTTTAATCTTCCATCGTAGGGTCTGAAATCTGTTTTGGAGGCTCCGAAATACTAGGAATTTTCATTTTGTTCTTTTTGTCTATTTTTTCATTTGGATTATTATTAAGAAACATATTTTCCATCGTATAAATGTTTTATTAATTTTTAGCTTAAGCATTTGGATCTAAAACACCTAATTCTCTTCTTAATTTATGGAATCTATCTTCTGAAAGAGGTTTAGTAAAGATGTCTACTAATTGATTTTCAGCGGGTACAAATTCTAAACATATGTCATGATTTTGGACATGATCTTTGATAAAGTGGTTCCTAATTTCTATATGTTTTGATCTGGAATGTAAAACTAGATTCTTGGTCAGACTTATGGCACTAGTGTTGTCACATCGTATGGGAATATCAACATAGTTAAGGCCAAAATCATTTAATTGTTATTTTATCCAAAAAATCTGAGCACAGCAACTGCTGGCAGCTACATATTCTGCTTCAGCAGTTGAAATGTCACAGATGTCTGTTTTTTGGAAGACCATGATATGATCATGCTTCCTAGAAACTGACACGATCCTGAAGTACTCTTTCTGTCTACTTTATATCCAGCAAAGTTTGCATCTAAGTATGCTACTAAATTGAAATCAAAACCTTTTAGATACCATAAACCGAGGCTTAGTGTGTCTAAAAGGTATCTAAAGATTCTCTTTACAGCAAAATTACGTGTGACTCTTTAGGATCTGACTAAAATCTAGCACACATGCAGACATTGAATGTTATATTTGGTCTACTTGCAATTAAATATAATAATGATCATATCGTGTTTCTATAGAGTTTGTTACATACCGATTTACCTCTTACGCCTTTGTTCATCTTTATTGAAGTACTCATTAGTGTTCCATATCTTTTACCATCTTCAATATTGAATTTCTTTAGAAGTTCTTTTGTATACATGACTTGGTGAATGAAGATTCCTTCTTTCTCTTGTTTGATTTGTAGTCCCAAGAAGAAATTGAGTTTACCCATCAAGCTCATTACAAATTCTCCCTGCATAGTCTTGAAGAACTCTTGACAAAGATTTTCATTAGTTGCACTAAATACTATATCGTCAACATAAATTTGAACTATAAAAATGTCTTTCTTTGCATGCTTAATGAAGAGAGTAGTATTCACTTTACCCCTTGAAAAATCAGAAATTTGCTTAGCCTTTCATACCAAGCTCTAAGAGCCCATTTCAAACCATAGAGGGCTTTCTTGAGTTTGAATACATGATTTAGGGATCTTCAAACCCAAGGGGTTGTTCCACATATACTTCTTCATTACTGAAACCATTTAAGAATGCACTCTTTACATCCATTTGATATCGCTTGAAATCCATATATGATGCAAATGCAAGAAGCATTCTAATAGCTTCAATCCTTGCAACAGAGGCATATGACTCTTCAAAGTCAATATCTTCTTCTGGATAATACCCCTTTGCAACTAATCTTGTCTTATTTCTTACCACAATTCCTGATTCATTCAGTTTGTTCTTGAAGACCTAGTTTGTTCCTATAATAGATTGATGATTTGGTCTTAGAACAATAGTCTACACATAATTTCTTTTAAATTGATCCAATTCTTCTTGCATAGCTAAAATCCAATTTTCATCCTCTAATGCTTGGTCTATGCAAGTTGGTTCTAATTGAGAAATAAAAGCAAAATGTCACATATTTGGTGATAGGATGATCTAGTTCTAACTTCATCGAACACATTACCAAATATATGGTTTTCAGGATGAGCATGCATAAACCTTCAATCTTTGGGAAGAGATGAGTTACCTTCCTCGTTTACCTCTGTTGTGGATGGTTCAGCTTCATACATTGTTGTCTCTGATAGTAGAGCTTCTTCTTGATTATCTTGTAATCTCACTTTCTCTATATTTTTCAAAAGATTATCTGTCTCATTACAAAATCACTGTTTCTTTTTATTGAGTTAGTATGTTCATCAAATTTAACATAGATAGATTCCTCCACAATCTTAAGTCTTAAGTTGTACACTCTAAATGCTTTGCTAACAATAGAATAACCTAGAAATATACCTTGATCAGATTCACTATCAAATTTTTCAAGGTTTTCTTTGTCATTGTTAAGAATAAAGTATTTACAATAAAAAGTACGAAAATATGAAATATTTGGTTTCTTGCCAAAGTATAATCCAAATGGAGTTTTGTTGAGTATAGATCTAGCAAAGATTCTGTCAACAATATAACATGCGGTGTTCATTTCTTTAGCTCAAAAATACTGTGGAAGATTGTATTTATTCAACATTATCCTTATCATTTCTTGTAAGGATCTGTTCTTTCTTTCTACTACTCCATTTTGTTGGGGTGTTCTTGGTGCAAAGAAAGTTTGAAGAATTCCGTTGTTTTCACAAAAATCAGTGAATCTATGATTTTCAAACTTTCCACTATAATCACTCCTTATGGCAACAATATGAGAGTTTTGTTCATTCTGTCGTTTGAAAAATACTTTAAAGAATTAAATAGCTTCATCTTTGGATGCTAAAAACATTACCCACGTAAATCTGCTATAGTCATCCACAATGACATATGCGTAATGTTTCCCTCCAAGGCTTTTTGTCGTTGTTGGTCCAACTAAATCAATATGTAGCAATTGAAGGGGTTTGGTTATGCATACTTCTTTGTTTGACTTAAATGATTCTTTTACTTGCTTACCTTTCATACAAGCATTACACAACTTATTATGAAATTTGAGTTTTGTTAAGCCAACAACTAGATCTTTATTTTTATAATTTTTCAATTAGATTTTTGTTGGCATGTTCTAGCCTTTTATGCCACAACATGGGTTCATTGTCATTCACAATAACACACTTAACTTGAATATCTGAAAGATCAACCAAATATATATTTTCATGCCTTCTACCATATACTATAACTGATTAAGACTTATCTAGTATAGAACAAGATTGAGATTCAAACATAAATTTGTAGCCTTTGTCACACAACTGACTTACGGTAAGAAGGTTGTGTTTCAATCCTTCTACTAAAAGTATATCTGAATTGTAGTAGATAGTAGTTGGCCAACCTTACCAATCTCAATTTCTTTAACTTTGCCATTATCATCAAAGGTTACTATTCCATCAGATTTCATTTTAAGCTCTATGAATAGCTCTTTATTCCCTGTCATGTGCCTTGAGCAACTACTATCAATATACCATGTGCTGCTCTTTGTGGCTCCTAAGCACACCTGCATAGATAAAGTTAAGTCTTATCTTTTGGTACCCATTTGGGAATGGGTCCAGGTGGGTTAGTTGCAGGTAACGTTGGCACCTATTGTTTCTTGGATAATAGCGTTTTAATTAACGGAGTTTGGGTTGCAGTTAGTACATTTGCAACCGTCTTTAAAACCCAAATCGTAGTTTGTTTAGGTTCGAATTTTTTGTGTTATTGCTGTACACTTCTTTTCTTTGGTTTCATTCTTAACAAAATGGAAGCCAATGTCCTTTTCAGAGCATTATTCTTAGCTACTACTTGTTCAAGTATGCTATTGGTGTTATTGTTACTTTTGAGCTTGGAATTTTTTTCTTTATTTTGGAGCTTTCATTTGTAATTCTTTTGAGCTCCTTTTTAGCCTCTTTGTACTTCTCTTTCAAAGTTATAAAATCTAAATATAATTCTTCTATCATTTCTTCATGAATGGGATTTCAGAATCAAAATTTACCTGTTCTTCATGAATTGCCATTAAGTTAATTACCGTATGAATTTACCAACAATTAAGAAATTTTTCATTCTCTTCTTCCAGTATTCATAATTTGTAGCATCAAATAGTGGAGGTTTGGAAGTAAATTGACTGTCTGCAGAAGTGTTGTGGAAATAACTAGTCATAAAGATCTCTTCAGAAGTTTTATGAATGGAATAGTAATGTATAACTGGTGAAGCCTGCTCTAATACCAATTGTTGGTCCTGTTTAGATGGTAACTCAAGAAGGGGAGGGGGGGTCGGGGTGAATTGAATCTTTAAAATTTTTGGCCAGATAAAGATTAAAGTGGAATAGTAAAGAAAAGACTGATAACACAATGCATTTAGACTGGTATTTTTATGGTGGTTCGGCACTTCACTTGGGTTCCTACTCCACTTCTTTGAATTAGCCTCACTTGCTAAACTCAGGTTCCACTAACACGTTCTTTGATCAGTAATCTCCTAATCAAACAAATACACCCGTTGGTTTCCAACCTCACCAACTAACTTATACAAATACCAAACAAGTATTCTACTTGCTTTTACTACACAGAGGCAAGTTCTCAAACTTGCAGAGATATGCAAAAATAAATGTGTACAAGTATTAATGCCTCTAATAGGCTGATTTTGTACGAAGTTTGAAATCAGTAAACACAAGTGATATGACAATAAAAGCAGTAGGATTCAATCTCCAGGAGTGGTTAAATAAATGGCTTTGAATTCTTCTTTGAATGAATTGCGGAGGAGTTGAAATCATTGAAGGAAAGCCTTAAAGACTTAGTAAATACTCTCTCTTGTTTTTCAATGTAAACTATTATCTTCTCTGGTCTCACTTCTTATATATTGCGGTATCTGACTTTTTTCTGCTGTAGTAGGTGAGAAACATTTAATGTAGAGAAACGTGCGAATTTAAAACCGTTGTACTTTCAATAAGGTTTTGGAGTCTATGAATTAACATCAAATCCTTTGAGCTTCTAAGTAATATAGAGTTTCTGCACACTTCACACAAGTCGCCGTCTATTCGGATGCACCAAAGAAGTGTTTCGGAGGCTCTAAAGCTGAGCAACAGTAGTAACTTGTGTCGGTTTGTGGATGCTGACTCCGAAGGATTTCTTTGTCTTCGAAGCGATTGTTCCATGACTCAGAAGAACTAACTCTTAACTCCGAAAGCTGTTGTTCGTTGTCTCCGAAACGCCTTGTCGACTTCAAAGAACTTGACTTAGCTCCAAAGCTTGTAGACTCGTGATTCCAAAGTGATTTAACTGTCTTTGAAGACTTTGAGTTCGTAGCTACGAAGCAACTTGATTGATTCCGAAGCAATTTACTTGACTCCGAAGTTCGTATGCCCGTGACTCTGAAGTTCATTAACTGATTCCGAAGTGTTTGAGCTCGTGACTCTGAAGTAATATCATCTGTCTCTGAAGTGCTTCAGTAGCTCTAAGGCGTCTTTCTTGGCTCCGAAGTGTTTTTGTTGAATCTGACAGTTGTGACTTCGTGGTCCCAAAGGGTTGTTCCTTTGTCTCCGAAGTTTTCCAGTGTCTTCGAAAAGCATTTGCTGATTCCGAAGTTCATGACTCCGAGGAGTTAATCTCCTGTCTCTAAAGTGCTTCATTGGATCCGAAAAGCTCACCCTTTGTCTTCGAAGTGCTTAAGCAGCTCCAAAGAGATGAATTTTAAACCCGAAACTGACTCCGAAGCTTCCTTGAAAACTTTTAACTTTCTTTTTCTTCTATTAAGTGTATCTGTGATTTATATATTTACTTTTCTTGAGTATTTACTTAGTTTCTTCCTTTAAACAACATAAAGTTTATTCTCATAGATTAGTTTGAAAGTATTTCTGCAAATAGTTGAGAATAGTGCCTTAATATTTTACTCTTGTCTTTGTTTATCATCAAAACATGGTTTGTTAAGAAAATCAAGTTTATTTTAAGAGTGTATGTTCAACAGATGTTGGATGCTTGAGGAACATCATATTAATAAGATTTTCATATCTAAAACATGGATGTATTAAGGTGTGACATCTTGGTCTCAAAGCTGCCACCTTGTGCTATCCCTCTCATATTACAACTCGTGGCATGACAATGCTTCTTCATGCCCCAAAGCTGATAGACTCCTGTGTTTTCGGCATGTGACGAGTCTCCAGTCCTTGTCCATAGGATCATGGATAGGCAAGATCACCTGTATTCACAGTATCTTTTCAATTAAATCCACATAATGGTACAAAACAAATAAAGAAAAGAAGCATCTCTTATTACATCACAGTTTTTTGTGTTATCAATTCAGTTATCAAACTAGTCAAATTATATATATCCATATCAAAAGTCTTAACATCTCTCTCTGTCTCTCTCTCAAACTATAACTTTTCTCCAATCTGTTACCTTGCACTTGATTGCCCCCTCTCTATCTCGTAGTCCTGGGTTCAACATTTGGTCCTGTTTCCTGTTTCATCACTGAAAATAAAATGCCTGTGAGCTATACACATGTTCACCCCTAACAACGTGTTGAGCTTGATGGCAACCCTAATGATGTGTTGAGCTTGATGGCCCACAATTGGTGCCAGAATTTCCTGATTTCGGTCTCCATTTTTAGGGCTTTTAATGGCCATTCTATCCTGCACAAAGATCCCCACCAAAAATCGAACTGTTATCACTTCTTTTTGGTGCTCACTTTGCATGATATGCATGCTGTTCACTTTTGGGACGGTTCATTTACACTACTTTGAAGGCCCACTTTTCATGATTATTTGGCACTCAATTGCCCAAGTTTAGATCACCATCTAAATGCCACTTAAAGGCCTAATCAACCCCTTAAAATTCCCCAACCAATCTGGGCAAAATTTCTGACTTGGATGGCCCACTAATGAGATGGCGTGATTGTGTCCCATAGATAGCCCACTTTTCTTGATCTATTTTCCCCATTTGAGCATGTTTTCCTTGCAGGGAACTTCTTCCTTCAATTCATCGTAAAATTCAAAAATTTTGGGGCCACATTGTTTGATTTGGTGTCCCACCAAATCTGTTCATCCCAACTGTTCATCATGCATCCCACTTGGTTTATTTTCTTACAAGCTACATGCAGACCATGACACACCCAGATCATCATATCAGTCCTTGATTTTCAGCAAATAAATCAAATGAAAATAGACATATACCTTCCTTGGCCGGCCCCACCTTTCTCCCGTCCTTTCTTTCTCCCTTTCTTTATCTTCTTTCTTCCTTGGACAACCCCTTCTCCACCCCCCTTTTCTTTTAAATTTTCTCTACTCTCACATGTAGCTGTCAATTGGAATGGGCAAGGGAGTGGCACATTTGGGCTCCCTCTCTCCGCTTATACAGATAGGGAAATACTTCTCTGGTCAAGCCTTGTATGGGGCCCACCTTGATGATTATGTGAAATCCAAGCCAACGATCATATTTAGCATCATTTATTTAACTAAGTTACCGTAGTCTTGTGTGAGCCATGCCTTTTAAAAAGATATAAAAACATTTGTAAATTTTGAAATTCATTTGAATCCATTTATTCCATGAAATACAATCTGACTATTTTATTTAGCATGATTTGTTTAATTATGGTATCAAAATTTATTTTGATCGGAGTCTTGAGTAAATCATACAATTTGAAAAAATATATAATCATGTGTTAAATATGAAAATCACTTAAATCCATTTACTCAATT
The DNA here is from genome assembly GCA_036873735.1 of Pouteria campechiana. Lineage (NCBI taxonomy): Eukaryota > Viridiplantae > Streptophyta > Magnoliopsida > Ericales > Sapotaceae > Pouteria > Pouteria campechiana. Next base: position 97,313 of record JAYJMB010087833.1, read on the forward strand.
GTTAGAATGTTATAATAATTTACAAAATCATTCATCCACAAGGAGAGAAATGTGTATTTCATCATATAAATTATCCATTAAAATCCACATAACATTATGCGACATGTTGATGATATCACACTTGTTTTGCACATCAACATCATTAAGACCCTTTAACATTATCATCAATATCATCATCACACTAATTCAAATGTAATAAATGGTCTTTTAAATTATGAGGCATGACACAAGGTGTCAATGGATGAGTAGAAAGGCATCAAGGATGTGCATGAAGGGAGAGAGAATGTGTGTGTGTTGTGTGAAAGGGTGAGTAGAAAGCTAGCAAGGATGTGGGTGAAGGGAGAGAGAGAGAGAGAATGTGTATCACTTTGTTGTGGGTGTGTATGTGGGTACGCTTTGGTGGTTCATGTATTGCCACCAAAGTGAATTGGTAGTATGAAGCCTATGGACCATATATGTGTGTGTGTACTCTGTGTGTATATATTTATCTAAATGTATGTACGCTTTGGTGGTGCATATACCGCAATTGAAGTGAATTGGTAGTATCATTTTGCTGTGTGTGAACTATATATATATATTTGTATGTATGTATGTATGTTGATATGTGTAAGTGTGTGTGTGTGTGTGTGTACGCTTAGGTGGTGCATGTTCTGTCATTGAAGGGAATTGGTAGTGAACAACATATGTTTGTGTATGTCCTTACACTTCGGTGGTGCTTGTACTGCCACCAAAGTAAATTGGTAGTATGAACCATGTGTGTGTGTGTGTGAGCCACATATATATGAGAAATACTTCTACGGTCAAGCCTTTTTTGGGGCTCACCTTTGTGATTATATGAAATTCAAGCCGATTATTAATCTTATCATTATCTTTTTAGATAAGAATCCAAAACTCATCTTAATTAAATATTCATGTGAGCTACAAAAGTTAAATCATTTAAGAGAAAATATCAACCCATTAAAATTGTTTCATTGTTAAATAGATTAACATTTAATTAAGCATCCAAACCTTTTAAAATGTTCATCTAATCCAAAATAATGATTCCATGAAATTTTGTAATATTTAATGCCTAAGTAAATGAATTCAAGTGAATTTCAATATTTACTCATGTTTGTGGACTTTTTTAAAAGGTGTGTACTCACACAAGACTCCAATTGAAATGGTTTTTAGTATCTTAGTTAAATAGACGATGCCAAATATAATAATCTACTCAAATTTTTCATGATAATCAAGGTGGGCCCCTAATGAGGCTTGACCATAGAAGTATTTCCACACACACACACACACACACACACACACAGACAGAATTGATTCGTTAGAACCAATTCCTCAAATGCTTTAAGAGGAACCGATCCAAGTGGGGGCCATTTGAATGACTTGAGTGAATCAAACCATCCTATTTTCTTATTATTATTCATTTGATAATGATACCAAAAATCATCCAAATGAGCCCCACTTGGACCCGCAAACCATCCAGTTTTCTTATTATTATTCATTTTATAATGATACCAAAATCATTAAATTTGAAAATTTGGGTGGGCCACATTGAGATGAGAATTTTAATATATTTATATTCACTGTAAAATGGTTATTAGTTTAGTGGTTCACCTATTTATACTGTTTTAAAAAATATTATGTTCCTAACTAAATACATTGTAATAAGTAAAATGGATATGTTTGATTACATCAAACCATCTAAATGGTGCTCACTTGGACCGGTTCCTCTTTAAGCATTTGAAGTACCGGTTCTAAAAAATCAGTTTTCATATGTATGTAAAATGGCTAAAAGAAATGGTTGCTTTGAAATTTGAAAGGAACCTTTTCATGTTTAATTAACTAGTATGAATAATTAAATGAAATCCAATCCTTACTTCTTACTTAACACCACTTGTTTATTTGGTAATCCAAAGATTATCCATAAAAAAAAAAAAATACTTAGGTGAGCCCAAAATTAGTATCGTTTGAGGGCTAATATACATCATTCAAAATTTTTTCATTTCTTGTGGGACTCACAAAGATGTAATTATGCATTCATACCTTTGAAAGCCTTTATCTTATGTTAGTTCATGATTGATTATACACAGTCTTTTGACATTCTAATGTATGTATAGATTAATATATAAGTATTTTTTGTATTTTATATATAATTTTATTTATCTTTAAATGGTGGGGCTCACATTAGTTTTTTATTAAAATAATTGTACATGTTTTAACTAAAGTCATAATGCTAAGCATGATGGTCGAATTAGATGTTATTTAATCATCTTGAATTAACTTAAATATTAATGGAGTCGTTCTTTTAAAATTTCATAATTTACACCATTTATTTACTTAGCAGTCCAAGGATTATATAAGAAAACCTTAATTAGGCACAAAATTAGGATCATTTGAGAGTTAATGTTCACCATTCAAAATTTTTTCATTTCTTATGAGACCAACGAGAATATAATCATCCATCTATGTCTTTAAAAGCCTTCATTCTTGTAACAAGTACAAAAAGAGGAAAGAAAAAATGGAACAACATAAGGATTTGTCATAATGAATCAAACAATTTTCATTTTTATTGATTGTCCTCAATTGATTAAACTTACTGTGTGCATTAGAAAATTGTATATTCACATCCCAGACCACAAGTGGTCCTAATTACATCTCCACAATGGGAGAAAACCCTTGATTAAAAGGAAAAGTACAATGCATCTTAGAAACCCAAAAATAAAATACTCTCTCAAAATGAATGTGTGTTGTCTTTGGGATCGCCGAGCACATCGCGATGACTTGATATTTACGAGATCGCCTCAAGCGAATGAGCGGATAGGATGATACGGCTTTAGACTGAGTTGCTAGACACTGGGTCAACCTAAAGAACAGGTGTTTTGATTCGATTGGTTTGTCCCGGGTGGAATCAAGACCGGGTGATTTCTGTTATTTAGACTATAAAAAACCATAGAAACAGTAGGTGGTTTGCGACCCAATTGGTATATCCCGGAAGGATTCAGGACTAGGTGATCTCTATTGTGTTTAGCCTTGAAAGAGACCAAAAGAAAACAGGTGACTTAGGTTTAGTTCAACTTTCTCTCATTGCCCATGAGAAGCTTAGAAGAGTGGGCCAGGTTGACTTGATTTTGGTCAGCTTTCTCTCACCGCTCATGAGAAGCTTAAGAAAAGTGGGTCAGGTTAACTGGGTTTTGGTCAACTTTCTCACCCTGCCCATGAGAAGCTTAGGAAGAATGGGCCAGGTTAACTGGGTTTGGCTAATTTGATGAATGGCTTCGGCTAAGGTTCGACTCGGTGAGTTATGTCTCAGTGACTCAGTCCTAGAATTAGGATTTGGGTGACTGAGTGAGTGGTGTTTGCTAAGGTTTGACCTTGTGAGTCGTGACTCAGTGACTTGGCGAGTCGGGACTCATTGACTCAGTAAGTCGTAACTCAGCGACTCAGTCCTGGGCTTAGGCTTTTGAATGATTTGGTGAGTGTTGTTTGCTAAAGTTTGACTCGGTGACCCGATCCTAAACTTAGGCTTTTGAATGAATTGGGAAGTGATGTGTGCTAAGGTTTAACTCGGTGAGTCATGACTTAGTAACTTGGTCATACACTTAAACTTTTAAATGAGTTGGTGAGTGGTGTTTTCCAATATCCCATGGAAAACTGAAAGTGGACGATCTCTACCATTTATATTTTGTGAGATCGAAGATCCAGGTTACATGGATTAAGCCTAGTTACACTTTGAGTTAATTAAGCCTAATCATGGTTAGCACTAATGATAGTTATTAGTGCTAAATGACAGTTGTTAATTGATTTAAAACAATGTCATTAGTTCCCTGATTTATGAGGTATTTACAGGGTTTAATCAGAGTTCAGTGTGTTTCAACTGTCTAATCTGGCCTTATCTATTTGTTCATTAATCATACGGGACCCACCATTACCACAGCACGAGTAAGACCCATGTGTGTACTCTGGTGAGGCCATGGCAAAGTGCCCTTAGGCATTAGAGAAATTACTAGTGGCTTGTCAAATGAAACACTTGCCTCTTGAAGACTCCTCCATGCTCCTTCAGAAGAAATTCTTCATTTTCAAGGCCAAGAGAGGGGGTATTTATAGGTTTTTAGCCTTTGGGGTCAATTTGGGAATTTTGAAAATATGCCTTGGTTGCACCCATAGGGGCATTTTGGGCATTTTAGTAAATTATGCCTTGGTTGCACCTATAGGGGCAATTTGGGCATTTTAAGAAATTGAAGTCTGACTCCCACATCTTGGAGAGGGCTTGACTCCCATGTCCTGGAAAAAGCTTGACTCACATGCCTCAGAGGAAGCTTGACTCCCACAACTTGGAAGGACCTTGACTCCCACATCCTAGGATGAGCTTGACTCACATGCCTCGGAGGAAGCTTGACTCACATGCCTCAGAGGAAGCTTGACTCCCACACCTTGGAAGGACCTTGACTCCCACATCCTAGGATGAGCTTGACTCCCACGCCTTGGAAGAACCTTGACTCCCACGCCTTGGAGGAGTTTGACTCCCATTCCTTGGGAGGACCTTGACTCCCACGCCTTGGAAGGAGCTTGACTCCCACACCTTGGAGGAGCTTGACTCACACATCTTGGAGGAGCTTGACTCCCACGCCTTGGGAGGACCTTTGACTCCCACGCCTTAGAGCGACCTTGACTCCCATGCCTTGGAGGAGCTTGACTCCCACACCTTGGAGGAGCTTGACTCCCACGCCTTGGAGGGACCTTGACTCTCACGCCTTGGGAGTGGCTTGATTCCCACGCCTTAGAGGGAGCTCGACTCCCATGCTAGGGACATTTTTGAAATTTTTACTTACATCTTTGGCCATTCCCAAATATTTTAATTAATTAATTGATTAAAATATTCTTATTAATGTGGATTGCCAAAAATCCAATTAATTGCATGCGTGTCCAATATGGGTACCATGCAATTAATTTGTAAAAATAGATTCTTATAATGCACTCTTTTATATACCTCAATATATTTTTCAAAAATCTATCATTCGAATTTAATTTGGTTCAGCGGGCGTCTTGCAATATATATATATATATATATAGAGAGAGAGAGAGAGAGAGAGTGAGAGAGAGTTTCGACATTTAAGGTTGTTAAGAAACTCTGTTTCTCTTTCTTCAAGAACAAACATATCTCCGATAAATGCTTTAGCAATAGGGTAAATTAAAGTTGCTATAGCATCAGATTCAGGAGGAGTTTCTTCTCTCTTATTTTTATCATCTGTTTTGATATGTTTAACATGATCTTTTATATATGTTTTATTTTCTTCAATTAAGACATTTGTCCATCAACCTTTTAGGGTTCCTACGAATCCTTAGGTTAAATAAATACATGCTTCTTTTTCACTTAAACCATCAGAAGCATATGCCGTCGCAGTCATGGTCATTTTATTAAGAACATTTACGATTTGGTATTTTGACAATTAGGCAGAGTGCCGTTGATAAGTCCAGTAGGGGTAAGATCGTTGACAGTGATCTGATATTTAAAAGATTTAAAAAACTATTGTGATTAACTTTAGAAAAATGGAAATCTTTAAAAGACAGATGTCTAGAGCATCATCTTCTTCTTCCAGAGAAGAAAATGAAATCAATAGTGAAGAAATTTCTTATGAAAATATTAGCCAAAATAATTCTAATTGGGTGATCCCTCATGTTCCATTAAAAACTATCTACCAAAAGGGTAGTTTCTTAAATATGTTTACATTAAATATAAGAACTGTCGAAGAGACAATCCCACTTTAAAATAATTTTGGAAAACTTCAATTAATAAATCTAAAATCAATTGAATAACATATTAAAAGCAAATATAAATATATTCACTTTGGATTAGTCCAAGTAGCCATAAAACCTTTATCAAGAAATGGCATGAATGCCGCCATTCTAGCCAGTCTAAATGATTTTAGACATACTATATGGGAAAATTCCCAAGTATGAGCCATTGAAACTAGTTTGTATGACGGAACAGTTTACTTCAATGCCTTCCCTAATTTCACCGTAGCACTAAAAGATGCAAACATAACAAGAGCTTTGACCTTTTTAATAAAAACTTCAAACGTAGATATGAAACCAGGATCTTTACCATTAGCAATAATGTATAGATTCTGTTATAAATTGTCTAAATCTGCTTTTATTAAAGGAGTCTAATAAAGACGTCATAACCCAAGAGAAACTATACTTTTACAAGCTGATCCTAGAAAAACTAGGAAAATGATTCCTAAAACCATTAAATGGGATCAAGTTAGATTTCCAGAATCATGGAAGCTTAATGAAGTAATGAAACCACAGAATCCTGTGATAGAAAACCAACAGATCCAACGATCTATAACACTTCCAGATGGAATAGTAGAACTAGAATTTAGATCTACTATTCCAGAAAATTCCATAATTAGAAATTTATCTTCTAGGCTATTTGAAAGGTTTGAAAGACCAAGTAGGTCTAAAATACCAATAGAGGAAGTTAGATACAGTACTTCTAATCTTCCAGATATTATAAATGCTAAACCTAAATCTGAATCTGAAGGACCAAATAGTCCAACTCTAACAGAAATAAAGGAAAAACCTCAAGAATTTGATTCAGCTATAAATATAATAGAAGAACGTTTTGAAATAGATAAAGAATCTATAAGAAAGGAATTCTATTCAGAAAACAATAAAATTAAAAGATAATGGTTCTTTAAAACATTCAGAAAACCCGAAAGGAATAACATTCAGGAAGAATGGTATAATTTTATGAGAAACATAAAATTAAATATAAATTTCTTTGAATGGTTCGAAAAGAATTATACTAAGTATATATCATCCTATCCTTTTATAACAGGATTAAATCCTATATGGGAAATCCTAGAAAAAGGAAAAATTGAAACGAATAGATATCTACCAGATATTAGATATATAGTAAAACTAGAAAGTGGTAAGAGAGTAGTCTCTGCCCCATTCAGAGAAAGAATTGACGAAAAGGAACCAATAAATGGATCAGATATCCAAAAAATATTTCAACAAAATAAGTATACAAACAATTGTTTAAATATAATGGGTAAATATCTAGAAAAAATAGATAATAGATTACAAGATATAAAAACTATGGATATAATACAAGATATAAAAACTACAGATATAAAACCTAAAAAACCTATGATTAACTTTGAAGCAGAAACTTCAGGGTTATTTAAATTAGAAAAATTAAAACCTTTAAAAAATAGAAATTTTATGGAAGAAATAAACAATAGATTAAAACTTTTAGACATTAACAATCATCTAAAACCCAACAAATAAACACTTTAAATGAAAATTCTTAAAGCGAAACTGAAACAAATACTGAGAAATCTAATGATTCGGAAAATGAAATAGAAACCTTAGAAAACCAGTTTAATAACTCAAAACTAGATTCTGAAATAGAAGACATAAACCTTATTAGAATGTTTAAATCTAAAGAGAATTGGAAAAATCCATCTAAACCTTATTATCATAGGAATACTTTTCCTACCATGCTTTTTGAAGAAACCCCTCAAATCATTCAAAACAAATTCTCAGCTGGAGCCATTTACGTTTGGAATATTGATGGAATGTCAGAATACCAATCGTAAATGTTCTTCATAAAATGACCATGGCTGCAACAGCATATGCTTCTGATGGTTTAAGCGAAAAAGAAGCATGTATTTATTTAACCCAAGAATTCGTAGGAGCCCTAAAAGGTTGGTAGACAAACGTCTTAACTGAAGAAAATAGAACATACATAAAAGATCATGTTAAACATATCAAAACAGATAATAAAAATAAGAGAGAAGAAACTCCTCCTGAATTTGATGCTATAACAACTTTAATTTACTCTATTGCTAAAGCATTTATCCGAGATATGTTTGTTCTTGAAGAAAGAGAAATAGAGTTTCTTAACAACCTTAAATGTCGAAACTTATCTGAATTCAAATACTACAAAGATTTATATACAACAAAAGTTCTACCAAGAAATGATGCTAATTCTAACTACTGGAAAGAAAGGTTTGTTGACGGCTTACCTTCCTCATTCAGTAGGCAAGTAAAAGAAGCTATAAGTACAGCCCAAGGGGGCATAACCAAATAGTAAAGCCTAACTTATGGAGATATAATAAATTGCATAAATCGAGTAGGTATATCTTTATGCAATGATATTAAAACAAAAGAAAAACTCAAAAGAGAAAATATTAATAAGTTGGGGGGGGAAGGGGGGGGGGAGGGTGCGCGGCCAGAAAATTCATGATTTTTGTTAAGAAAAAGATCCCCAGAAGTTCATGATTTTTGTAAGAAGATTCCCAACAATTTATAATTGTGTTGGAAAATTCTCATAATTCTTGAGCTTTGTTGAATTTAACATTCTTACCCTATTCCTTTGTGAGAGGTATATTTTCTTTTATTCTACAAATGCTATAACAAGCCCAAAATTCATGGATTTAAAAAAAAAAAATCCCTCATACATGAGTTTTGTTATATTAGACCTTCTTTGATCTTTCCTTCAATCTTCTTTGATTTTTCTTCATATTATCATGTATCCCTTTGTAATTCAAATGAGGAATTCACTAACATACTTCTCCTTGGCATTTTTTACTTTGTTTTTGACAGGTATGGAGCCAAACATAAGGGAGACATCTTCCTCGCCTGTTGGTTCGATTGATTGTGTGGACTTTGATAATTCTCCCGTTAGAGTGGATGAGTCGAGCCATGTCCCTTGTGATGCTGACCTGGGCGAGCATAATGCGGATGGTCGTTCAGATGATGTTGGAATGTTGGCACATTCCACAATTAGTATTTATGAAGCAATTCCTTCTTCTGATGCCACTCTTGGACGGGGTATAGGAGCATCAGAAGATAACTTGAAGGGAGGAGAAGTCCCCACTGCCCCACTGTAGGATAGGAAGGTTCCTGTTATATCATAGTGCCAGAGGGAAGTTCCTGCTGCGTCACAGCGCCCAAAGGAAATTTCTGTTTTGCCACAACTTCCATTACAGCGGAAGTAAAAGAAGCAAAAGCGAAGTAGTGACTCTCAACTTCAAAGTGTTGTCCGTTATTACCAGATAAAAGAATCTGATAAGGGGCATTTCATCTGGTTAAATGCAGAGATTTCTCGACAAAAGCTCCCCGGTTTTGAAAGCAACAAACAAGGTCTTGCCCCCATGCGAAAACTTTCCATGAGGGATATGAAAAATCGAGAATTTCCTTTCGCTCTCTGTTCCCAACCATCTTTTGTTCATAGAAAAGATGTGGAGAGTCGTTATTTATCTGCAAATGCTTTCGCCCGCTATGATAAGGACCATTTTGTCGGCTACATCCTGTCACCCATGAAAGAGATGTTGGATCCTCATGAATATTCAGTGGAGACCCCTCGTCAGTGGGCAACAATTCTTAAGGATTATAACTTTGTTTATGATGGTGAAAGAGGGAGGTTCAAAGGCACGTTGCCGAGGAACAATTTCTTCAAACTTTGGGCGAAGCATGTCACAACCATTCATGAAGGTACGCTTCACCAAAATAGTATTTATGATACTATTCTCTATACCCATAGTCCGTTCCACAGGCATATGGAGGCCATGTGCGGCTTCATTCAATTCTTGTCTCCGGCAACTAATTCCTTTCATTTCTCTTATGGTGAGATGAGCATCACACTATGGGATCTCAATGTCACTTGTGGGTTGCTGGTTATCACAGAACCTTTTGATTTGCATCTCCCACCAAATGAGGATTTCAAAATGGGCAATTTGGGATTCCGTGTTCTGTGCATAATCAATAAATTAAAATGCTCTGGCACCAAATTCTCTTGGATAGGCTGGGCGCAACTGTTTAAGCGAATCCCTGATCCGAAAGCCCAAGTGAAGGAGATGCCTACCCTTAAAGATTGGGCCAAGTGGAATATCTGGGTTGATGAAGCCTTCTTAAGAAGCATTGCTCCGAAGGAGAAGTTAGTCTTGTTCTTAACGTTGTGGCTTTCAGTCATTATATGTCCACCATCAGCTCATGGCCACTGCATCAATCTTATATGCTTAACTCCAGTCATTGAACTTGCACAAGGGAAGAGATTAGCTATCGCTCCCTATGTATTGTGCGATATTTATCATGGTCTGGGCGATATGGTCTTACACCGCTCCGAACCAGTCCTATGCAGTACCTACTTCCCGGCACATTTTTTCATGGCTTGGCTGGGGGTTTACTTCCCTTGGATTTATGGGGTGGAATCGCCAACACAATTGCATGGCAAGAGTCTTTTGTTGGGGAGATTTATGGCCGGCATTTTTAGGAACATCTCATTTTATGAAGTGACTAACTGCCTGTTGACGTTGCATAAATTTTTCCAAGAAAAGTTTTTGTTTGCCCCGATCAGTGATCCTATGGGATTTGAGGTAAAGGGCACGGATAGTACTTTTGGAAAGCCTAATGAGTATGTAATTTCCTTACAAAGTTACTTCCTCTTCGAGATGGCTAAGTTTTGGGCAGAGCCGTATTTTCCATATCGATTTGCTAGGCAATTTGGCTATGACCAGGAAATGTCAAGTCATGTCATGAAAATATCACGAGAGGAGCGTGAAACAAAAATGGGCCCATCTTATGGGTATCCATTATCATTCCGTTTTACTGTTACATTTCGTGACTATGATGTCTTCTTGCCTGGTCCAGCCCAGAGAGTTCACATATCCAAGGAGTACGCTTGGTGGTATAGTACCATTGGGGGTAAAATCAACAGGAAGATGCCTCCAAATTGTAGTGCATTTGCTTACCGTTCATTGATATCTTCTTTTGTACTTGACATGCTTGAGGATATCTTCTTGGGGATACAATAGGCTATGGATTTTGAAAGGCCGGCCACTTTTCCACAATACGTGTTGTGGTTAGATTGTCGTCATTCCCGACAGAATGTTTATTGCGCTGACCATAGTTAAATTGGGTAGTGGGGCTTTGGTGAACAAATATACCCCGTAGGTAAAGATATCTGGACAGAGCCTACTGCCGAGCCAACTCCTTATATCCCTCCAACTTATGCTGAGCAAATTCACCAATCAACGTGCCTCTTTTAAGGGAGGAATTGACCAAAGTAGAAGCTGATGCATAGGCAAGGTTGGAATGGTACTTGGCAGATTGTACTCTAGTACAATTCTATAATAGGGTTCCTCGGGCTTCAGTTCCTCTGAGAACTTCTTTATTTCGAAAGAAAGGGGTTGAATTCAGTGGTGTTACTGCGAGAAGAGTGAGAGGACAAAGACTAGTCGAGGATTGCCCGACCTTCCACCCTCAAGAATAACTAAAAAGGTGGTTCCTCGACCGTCCTACTCGGTGACTGCTCCTGATGATGAAGCAATTCCTTTAGTTCTGGCTCTTAAGAAGAATACGAAGGCATTAGCAAGTAAAGAGATTTCTGCTCCAGCTGTCAAAAAGAGCAAGAAGGCGGTAGCTAGTGAAGATGCTCCTGTTTCGCAAAAGAGAAAGATCGCTTCAAAGAGTTCCACTGCAGAACAAAGAAAGAAGCCAAAGTAAGTCAGAAAGTGTTTAAACCTCTTCCTGAGAGCATGCTTCCTTGTAAGACAACTCCCTCTGTCCCATCGTCTTCTAGACCCATTGAGGCATCAGAGCAATTAGTGGAAGGTGTTGCTGTAGCTAGTGGGGAAGGTATCAAAGATGTTATTGCTGAAGGGATTCTCATAGAGATGCATAACAATCAGCCAAACGCGGTTGATACATTCGAGAAGACCAGAGGGAATCGTCACCTGATCTGTTCAATCTGTATAAGGTCATTCGTCAGCTTGGTGACATTCCTTCTCCTCTTTCTCCATTATCTTCACATCTTCTTCATTTGGTGAGACCTTCAATTGAAGAGGAGGTTACTTTGGGCAGAGGTCCCATTGGAGGGTGCTGCTTCCGTAGTTGCTTTTGAATGAGCTGCAGTCAAAGCTACTTCTGATATTGAGGATTATCGTGCCGTAGATGAAGCCTTCCCCTTTGCTCCAGAGGCATTGCCGCAGATTGATGATAGTTCTTACGAACCAGATAAGGAGATACCTGAAGCATCGACATTGCGCTTTCATGCTTTGCTCAGTGAGGATTTTCTTCAGATGTTGTCTTCGGCTCGCATCAAAGCAACAAAGGAGCAAAGCAAAGTTCAATAGGAGGACTTAAGAGGATGAAGTTCAATTTTTTTGTTTTGACTTTGCTAGATCACTGCGGAGAGCCTCTTCGTTCGATGCAATTGCAAAGTTGAAAGATCGTTTTCTATTCTGTATTGAAGGTATAGAAAGGCTGAGCAGTGACATCTCCTGTCTATCAACCATTTTCAAGCAGCTAGAGTTTTTTCAGCAAGCATGAGCACAAGCTGAGTCAAATGCTATCCTGAGAGTTCCTATTGAAGCTATCGCTGCCAAGGAAATTGAACTTGAGGATATACGGGCTAAGATTGATAAGAAATCGTCAGCCACGAGCATGGCTTCGTAGCATCTTTCAACTCTTCAAGCAAAATTGACCTCTTTGAGAAAAGATTTGGGAACAAATGGAGATCACCTTGAAGCCCTTTAGAGGAAGCTTCACCAATTGAGCCTTTATTTATCCTTTCAAGAATCTCTTGTTGCTTCCAAGGAAAAAGATGAAGCTATGGTTTTAGAAATTATCAAGCACTTGAAGGAAGAATTAGCTGCTTCCCAACAAAAAGTGACGGCGACTGAAGAGACCCTAATAGAGTTAAAGTCATCTCTAGTCGTGAGCCCGAAAGTAGCTCAAGCGTTAAAGACAGTAGAGGAGCAGCTCAGCCATATGAAGAAGTCTATTTTAACTGCTTTGACTCATTTGCAAACTCATATGTATGAGAATCTTATATGTTAATGCATGTGCGATTTTAGCACATTTTTCTCACAACACTTGGTTTCTTGACATGTTTTTCTCTTCTTTTTTTCTTTTTTTTTTCTAACCGCATGATAATTTCAATTTTACCTATAGATCAAATTGTTTAAGAAACATTTGCAGGGGATAGAGGAGGAGGAGCAAATGCCCCCAACGTTTGCTCCCTCTCGGCCCATGCATAGTAACGCTTTAGGAAATGCCCGCTAATGGGTAATTCTCCTATGACATTACTATTTACAATCCGATATGAACCATTGGAATAAGTCTCGTGTATAACATAAGGGCCTTCCCACTTGGGTTCAAATTTGCTAGTTAATTTGTCATCCGCCATTAGCTATGTCCTTAGCTTGAGGACTAAATTGTATGGGCAAAATGCTTGATGCTTAACTGATCGATTATACACCTCGGCCATGCGGGCTTGGTATAACTCGATTCTTTTTTTGGCTTGAAATCACTTTTAGTCCAATGCATCAAGCTCCTTGAACAGCAATTTGGCTTGTTGATAAGTTGTCAACCCTGAGTGCATTACAATTCTTAGCGATGGCAATTGCACTTCTAAGGGTAAGACCGCCTCCGCCCCGAACACCAAAGAATAAGGGGTTGCATTGTTTATTGTCCGGTGAGTGGTGCGATAAGCCCAAAGCGCCTTTGGCAATTTGAGATGCTATTGCCGCTTATTCTTATGTGTTGTTCTTTTCATAATCCTTAGGATTGCCTTGTTGAACGCTTTCGCCTTGACATTTCCTTGTGGATGATACGGTGTAGAGAACACATGTTTGATGCCTTGATTTTGACAAAACTTCTCTATTTCCTCATTCTTGAATGGAGTGTCATTGTTTGACGTGGTCTGTCATGGATTACCATATCGATATACGATCTTGAATTTGATAAACTCAATTCCTTCTTTGGCTCCGACTGTTTCGTATGAGTCAGCTTCCCCCCACTTGGAGAAGTAATCCGTTGCAGCCAGGATGTAGACATGTCCCTTAGACGATGAAAGGTTGATTGGACCAATAATATCAAATCTCCACCATGCAAATGGCCAAGAGATGCTTGCAGGTACCAATTCTGAAGGTGGTATGTATCGGATATACCCATGGAGCTGACATTAGAGGCATGATTTGGCAAATTGCAGTGAGTCTAAGACCATGGTAGGCCAATAGTATCCTAAGCATTTGACCTGTCTGTATAATCTTTGACCAAATGATGCCCGCCGCATTCACTGGAATGCGCTTGCATGAGCGCATATTAAATCTCTTCTCTATTAAGACAACGGAGCCTGAGTCCATTATATGCCTAGCAATACAGTGTATTATTGTAATACACATATCAAGTAGTTCTTTTTCTTAAGGATAATCTTTCCTACGAGTTTTCTAGGAAGATTTCATATTGCGATAATCGATGTATGGGGTTCACTAATCATCCACCGTCAGTTCCATGCAGACTACGCATTCCACTCGCTTAGTAATCTCCTCATCATATAAGTCGGGAATGCGACTTCTTTACTCAACTTTGACAACGGCTTCTTAGCCTCTGACAACGGCTAGAGCAGTTGCCAAATTTGCTAGAGCATCAGCGATGATATTCTCAATCCTCGGGACATACCCAATGCTGACTTAAAAGAGCTGATCCAATAGCCCTTGCGCGAGTCGTAATATTGGCGCAAACTGAGCTGACGAACTTTATATTCAGTGGTTAATTGTCAGACCACCAATTCCGAATCACCAAAGATGTTTAATTTTGTAATCTTGGAGTTAAGGGCGATTTGAAGTCCTAAGACCAGTGCTTCATACTCTGCTTCATTGTTGGTGTAATTCTCCTTAAGTAGAAAGAATATGGAAGGATGTCCTTTTGGGGTGAGATGAAGACAATTTCAACACCAACGTCGACATCTTTAGCAGCACCATCAAAGTACATTTGTCAGGGAGTGTTGACTTGTGCAATAACTACTTCCTCATCTGGCAAGTCTTCTTGTACAACGACCTCTTCATCAACCGGGTTTGCTGCTAAGAAGTCAACCTGCTTTTTGTGGGATAAAGGTGATGTCAAATTCTGACAATGGTAATGACCACTTTGCCAACTGTCCCAATAGCATGGGAAAAGTGATCAAGAACTTGAGCGGATCCGCTTTAGAAATTAACCGAATCTCACGAGCAAGGAAATAATGTCTTAACTTTTGGGCTGCAAACATAGTAGATGGTGAAATGGCTGACATCTTCCTGCTAAATTGGCAACAAATCTTCTGATATAAGATGGCTTGTCTTGCAAACTCCTTAAATCATCTATGTTCCTTGGGGGAGGCATATTTCTGATGGCCTCTGCTTTTTGTGGGTTCACCTTGATTCCTCGATAACAGATGATAAATCCCAAGAACTTGTCTGACCCAACTCCAAATGCGTATTTGAGTTGGTTCATGCGTAGCTTGTTTTTTCTGAGCCATACAAAGAAGGTGCGTAGATGCTAACGGTGTCGATTGTGATCGTTGGATCTTACCACTAAATCATCGACATAACATTCACCATGTTTGTGAAGCATGTCGTGGAAAATAACTTTCATAGCTCTTTGATAAGTAGCTCTTGCATTCTTTAGTCCAAATGGCATAACTTTATAACAAAAGACGCCCGTTGAGGTGCCAAATGCAGTGGAAGCCTCGTCTCCTGGTGCTATCCTAATCTGGTTGTAGCTGGAGTAATCATCTATGAACGAGAATGTATCATAGAGTGATGTGCTGTCGATAAGGAGTTTTGTATGTGGTAACGGGAACTCATCTTTCTGACAGGCTTCATTGAGATTGCGAAAATCGACGCTAACTCGTATTTGCCTATTCTTTTTCTTTACCGGGACAACACTGGAGAGCCATCTTGGGAACTTGATTTCTCAGATAAAGTTGGCTTCTAGCAATTTGTTGATCTCATTAATGATCTATTGCTCCAATTCAGGTCTGAACTTTCTTGGCGGTTGCTTTACTAGCCGCTTACTTGGAGAAATATGCAAAGAATGCATTGCAATATCCGAATCTAAGCCAGGCATTTCAGAGTATGTCCATGCAAAAACATCTTTGAATTGGCTGAGGAGATCCATTAGCAATTGTTTTTCATGTTCTGGCAAAGATTTGGCAATGAAGGTAAAGCGCTTATCTTCGTTTGTACCCAAGTTGAACTCTTCAAGTTCATCGATTATTGGTTGTCCACCATCTTCTAACCCCGGCAGAGCTGCGCCATAGGTTATTTTTTCTGAGGAAGAATCAAAGTCATTGTCTTCTTCTTCCTTTGAACGATCAACGTTTGACTTGCGATCAGACTCATGAGTCTCACTCACCGTTCCCAACTCTGATTCAAGAATTGATGGTTCATCAACGACTTCTTTGTCGTTTGTATCATCTGGTCCCTCCAAATTTGTTTGTGATTCTTTGTCATCGGATTCAGATTCTTCCTCTTCTGTTGATGCATGGTGAGAGCAATGTTTACAATTTCGCTAATAGGGGAAATTTCGCTAAGCTAAAAAGAAGAAAATTCCGCTAATTTAGGAGAATATATCAAAAAAAAATTCAAGCAATTTCGCTAAAATATAAAAAAATTAAAAAAATGTAAAAAAAATAGAAAATCTTTTAAAAACTTCATAATAAATCCTGATAAATCTGAATTCACATATAGAACAAAAAACATCACTTTAAATGTCAACATATACGATATAAAGGAAACATACCAGTGATGCAAAAGCAGATAAAGCAGTTAAACATATGCATATAATATGAAACATGCTATCACAATACCTCACCGCCAAAAAAAAACTCATGCGGGCTCATCCTCTTTATCATCTCCACGGTTTTCCTCCATTGCTTCTGGCCAATGACTATAGAAACCACCCGGATATAAGTCGTACCATGCAGGGAGAGAAGATGAAGACGCTTCGGTTCCACTATCCGGATTGTATGGTATCTGGCCATAAGACTGTTGAGGAGAATATTCAGAATCTCCAACATAAGAATGTTGAGATTCTTGATATCCACAACTAGACCCCTGCTCACTACTATCCATACCAATAGAGGTGGCGGTCATACTATCTATTAAGTCATCCTCCTCTGTAAAGGCCACTTTTTTTTACTGTCATACTTCCTCACATAGGATCTCAAAGGCAGTCGTTTATCATGATCTTCATCTTGCGTAGCATGTTGGAAGTCAGCTTCTATTGTGAATGAACTAAAAGGCCTTTGGCTAATTAAAGTGCCACCCATACCACCATAACCACCATCATCATCAGCATCATCACTACCACTGCCACTTTGTATTCTTGAAGAAGACTTTGTAGTTGATTGAGTAGTGCTTTCAGATCTTGTCAATGAATCAAAGTCATCTATTGGGGTTCTCTCCATCTCTAATATTTTTTGTACATTTACCCCTTGTTCATGAACTATTTTAACAATAGCAGATTCTGACCCTCCATCTGCAATATCTAAATCATTAAACTTTAGCTACTCATATAAAGGGTCCTCTCTGTCATCATCTTTCTCCAAGTGAGTGTAACGCCCTATCATCATTAAGTCCAATGGATCTTCATGAGTGCTTTCTTCAAATTGAATCAATCGTTCTCGAAGCCGCATATTATAATGACAGAGTACCAAATCTTGGAGCCTCTTATATCCCAACTTATTTCTTTTGTATGTATGAATAAAAAAAAAACGTACTCCAGTTACGCTCACATGGAGAGGAAGATACCGTCTAACTCAGTAATTTACATGCTAATAGTTTCAGATTTGGTGTTTTTGTCTCATAACAATTCCACCACTCACCTATGAAAGAAATTTAGGATTTATCAATAATTTAAAATAAAAAGTAGACAA
>JAYJMB010087834.1:0-65267 GCA_036873735.1 Pouteria campechiana
AGCACTTAACTACCTTTTAATAAATTTTCATATTTATTATGTATAAATTTGTGATAAAAAATAGTTGTATATTGAAATTAGATCTATTTCTTCACACATATGTTAGTAAACAAGTGATGTAAATGTGATTAAAAAAAACATAATTCTCTAAATTATTATTTTTATTGAATTAAAAATAATTAAAATTTAGGGATTAATTAGAAAAAACTGTTTGGATGAAAAATAATGCTCAAAATATACAATCATGTTGATACTATCATGATTTAAAGCCTCAAAGTGTTGCATTTGAGGGGAGATATTAATTTAGGTTTTCTCCCCAAAAATCCCTTTTTAAAAAAAAAAATTAAAAAATAAAAATCTGCAAAGAAAAATAATTTTTTTTGAAATATCTATTATCTCAAAAACATTATCAAACACAGACATCATCAATTTTGGGCTCAATTAAACAATTTGGGAAAAAATCCTAATTTGTATGTTCTTCCTCAAATCTTCAAAAATTCCTAAATCTACCAACAATTGTTGTTTAAATTTATTATAATCAGTATAAAAGCATAATGGAATACAAAAACAATCAATTTTGAATGCAGAAAATAAAGAAAAGTGGAGAAATCTCACTATTTTTGTGGAAATAGATTCTCCCATACACTCGCAATAATATTGATATTTTCTTTAAATAAATTCGATAAAATTGATATTATCTACAATAATATTGATAATATCTCTGATAAAATCGATATTATCAATAATATCTCCAATAAAATCGATATTATCAATAACAATATCGATGTTTATGAGAAACCATAGATAATTTCTTTTTTAGTACATTTATTTTATCAGTGGGAACCTAAAATGATATTATCATCAATAATATCGATTTTAAGAACACTGCTCATAACTAACCTACCTTTTCTCATACCTATCTTTCTTTCAAAAAGCCTATATATTTTATCTTTATTCACTTTGTTGCTTAGTTCATTACCTAACTTTTTCTACTTGTTTTACTTTTCCTCCTCTTTACCATCTCTCTCTCTCTTCAAAACAAACACTTCTGTTTTTCATCTTTTTCCTCCTGCATGGACAACCATAGAGGAATTGCATTGCATTTATGTTTATCTGTCACTGTGCAGTTCTTTCCCACAGCCGAGGAGTCGATTGAGTATTACAATCAGAAAAGATGTTTTGATGGAAAGGGGCTTGTGCTTCCAAGTCAAATTGTCAGTACTCCCATCATTTCGATTGAATTTCCTATGAAAAATTGTTGTGACATTCATCTAATACTTTGCCTTCCTGTTTTTTGTTTCTTTTTCTTAGAGGTATGTTAAATACTTTGAACGCATCTTAACATACTTCAACGGAGAAAATCAGCCAGGCCGCAGGTATTCATTTGTTTCTTCTCAGGTTATTTCTGATGATTTTGGTTTCAGTGTGTTTGATTGGTGGCCTAAGCGGGAGGATAAGCTATCCCCCCATTATACCTCTCCTTTTTTTTATATGTCCAGTTACTATTGACAACTCATTTTTCCCCTCATCATTACCTATATTTTTTCCCCATATCTTTCCATAAGAAATGCTTATTTATTTTGTCAATTTTCATCTAATGCCTAACATCACCTTCTTTTCTACTGACATTATTTTTGCCTATCCATCTCATCCTCTCCTATGACTTTTTTCTATCTATTTGTCCAAATGCCTCATAAATAAATTATTTACTACATAATAAATTCAAGAATCGTCTTGACTTAATGTATGTTTTGTAAATGCACCTAAAATCTTATTGTCATTACTTCTTATTTTCCTTGTAGGTGTATGCTTCGTGGTTTCCGTCTTCACCGCTGCCCTTATTGGATTAGACCTTCCATTACTGTCTCTAATCATAATGGTTTGTGATAATCTACATTTAGCTCTCCCCCCCCTTCCACTTCTCTCTCTCATATTATGCTTGAAAGCTTCTGTGGTTGCGCAAGAAAGTTCTATTCTAATTTGGTTGGCTCATTCTTACTTGAATCTCTGTTTTCTCTTTGTTTGTTTTGCAATGTTCATATTGCAACTTTCACGTAATCTGACACTTTTCCATCATTGCCATCTTTGCTTCAATGCATTGCCTGATTTTTCATGAGGACTTGTGACTTCATTTGGAATAGGTCTTCCATTAGAGGAATTGGCTTCTCAGTTCAGGAGTGTGGTGGACACGGTTTTGTTTTTTAAGCCAAAGCTCCCTGTAGGATATTCCTAGGAAGCTATAAAGCTACAAATTTGTAGCCAACTCCCTGCACTGTTTTGCATAAATCTGCATCTGATTCTCTTATCTGCATTAATTGAATGATGAGCTGTCTTATGCTGTAATTCGAAGCTGCAGTGTGGTCATTGCAGTGGTGTGATGGATCTGTCAGGGGCCACCAGTACTTGTAAATAACATTGGTGAACTTCTAGTGGGGCTGCAAGGGAAATCAAAAAGGTCTAGGTAAGGCTTGTGGAAGGCCACGAAAGTTTGCTGTGGACAAGTTATTTAGGGCATTTTTGGTCTTGAGTTTGAGAAGGTTAAAAGTGCTTCTTAAAAGGTTAAAAGTGCTTTTGTTTCATTTGTGGCATGTTTGACTAAAATAGCAAAGTTGCAAAAGCTGATTTTCTATGCTTAGGAAGAAACTCAAATTGTGTTTTTTCCCAAATGTAGATAAAAAAAGGCTTCTATGGTAGAAAAAAAGAGACCCCCCCAAAAAATGAAAACCTTCATTTTCCATCATAGAATGACCACACATTTTCCTTCATTAATCCATTGATGGCCTTCCTTGAAACTGAAGATGAAAATAAGAAATATAAAAATATATATATATATATATGTATAATAAAAATAAAAAATATATAAATACTATATCACTGATAAAAATATATAAATATATAATTTATCCCTAGCTCCCTAAAATGATGATATATGTACTATATCACTGATATTTGTTGATGTGGAGAAGTATTGATCTGCTTCACTCTTACGCAGCATCTTCCTCTTTTTGAATTGTATTATCGTTTCTTTCGAGAGATAATAGTGCCTTGATGCAGTAGTCATGAATTCTAGTTACATGAAGCATTGAGTGAGGCTGTGCCAAATTTGCTTGTCAGAACTGGAGGATTCATGTCAAAATGTTTTCAAGCATGAATGGGGAAGGAATAAAAGCGGCTTTGGAAAGTCTGATTGGAACTGGAGTAGCACCTAGTTGGATGGATCCTGCAACTAACTGCATGCATGCCCTTGTAGGAAGGATTTGTTTCAAAATGTTTTCAAGCATGAATAATGAAGGAATAGCAGCAGCATTGAAAAGTCTGACTGGAACTGGAGTAGCACCTAGTTGGTTAAATCCTGCAATTAACTGCATGCATGCCCTTGTATTGACTGTATACATTCCTGGCCATTTTCCACTGGCTGTATTTTTCCATCCAGTTGTGCTATCTAATTGGCCAAACCTTTATAAGCAAACCATTTACTGCCTCTATAGAGAAGTTTGTTTGGGTTGTGAATCCTCTAATCCAAATCCTTATAAACAGGCTTCAGCATTGTATCAAATACTAATAAAATTTGTTTTGCACTTGCAATGAGACTCTCTCTCTCTCTCTCTTCCCTTTCAAAGGGTCATATAATTTATACAATGCACCTGTACTTTTTCATATTTTCGTCTTTCTATTCACTTTTTTGTTTGGAAGGCTCAATGATACATTTTTTAATGGACCACAGGGGTTCTCTTCTCAACAAAGAAACATCCCAGGACTAAGGATTTGATGGTATATCTTCTAACTGCTGCAGTGCCTCACAACCACAGAAATTCATGCTGTAATTCATACCTAGAGTTAACTTCTTGATCATTTTTGTCATTTTCTTGTTCAACTGTATTCCTTACATTGTCTTGCCCATTGCCGCCAACATTTGATGTTGTTAGCTGAGACCAATACAAATCGCCTGACACAAGTTGATTTCAGCACCCAATAATAAGATTTGTCTCTTGATTCACACATTTACAGGCCTTGGTTGATGGAGAAATGACAGGCAGTGCCCAATTTTTCTCCAATCCATTTCTCTGAGGTTTTCGGAATATAAGGTGGCATGCCATCATGACCATAATGGATATGAGCATGGATCCTGATATATGCGCATTTTGAGCAATGCTTGTTGTAGTGAAAGACATCTTTCATGTAAATGCAGAAAGAATGGAAAACTAGAAAGCATAATTGATTGATATTTTTGAGAGTTATCCTTTTTAATTGCTCGCATGGAATTTATGATATTTCTTTCATTTCTTTGTATCCCTGCTGGAATTTTTTTTCCTGCCTTCCCCCATTTGGAAGCACAGTAACATTGCCACCATTTGAACCCTGGATGATACACGTTCCAACTGAATGATGCAACTATAGACTAGTTGTTGTAGGCTTGAATTGCTTGAATGGTTTTGTATTTTTCTCTTTCTTTGTCCTTTTCTGGTGACATTGGTAACATTATCTATGTAGCCGGAAGATTTTTGGTTTAGTGCACCAAGGAAAGGGATCATGGTCTTTGCTCTTCCAGGGGAGCCTGGTCTAACAGAGTTGGCTGGTGACTTCAAGGTCCATTTTCATGATCGTCAGGGGGACTTCTACTGGTTTGTAACTGTTCTCTATTTCTCAGCAGTTTGGTTAAATGATAGTACATCAAATGGCACTTGCATTGTTCTGAATTAGTTTGGGCATTATCTAATGGAGTATGTATTAACTAACAGTGTATTTGGTAAGAGGGAAAAAGGTTGGGAAAATTTTTCCACCTTTTTTCCACCCCCTTTTCAACTCTTTTAATATGATGTGACGCTTCAGCTACTTAATAACCCTTTATTTTTTCTCATTATTACGTATGTTTCCAATAATTGTTCTTTATCTTTTCATACAACAAGGCTATATAGTTTATCTTTATTTGATTTACATTACCCCCGGTCACATTACATCATTTCCTTTCTTTTTTGCTACTTTCTAAGAAACCTTTTTTTTCTCCTCTTTTCACCCTTGTTCCCCTCTTAACAAACGCATCCTAATTTCCAATTACTTAATTTGTCCTTACATCACAATTTGCTATCCTTGGCCTGGATATGAGTGATCATCAGCTGCTGCCTGCTGCTTTATTGATGATATAATGAAAGCAACATTTTTTATACAATCTCAGTGATATTATTCCTGACAGTTGCAAATGTGCAAAGTGGATCTATGTGTGCAAGGTTGGAGAATGATATCTGAGGTTGGCAATAAAACTGCAGCTGTTACCACGCCTTTGCTTTGACTTGGTTCACTGCTTATTTGGACAAAGATTCAATCCCCTCTTAGCGCTTATGGTAGGATATGTGATGAGGCTTAGAGTTCAGATCTGATTCCATATCTTCTATTTCCCAAACCAAAGGTGAATGCAACAGCTTCATGCTATATCTGGTCTGGTATTCTAGCTTGAATCAAAGACAGATCATCCCATCCAAGCTAAGGAAAGATCCAAGAGAGAAGCAACTCTTCCTTAAATTAGAATAGGATAGGATGCAAGTCTGGGTGAACCATCTTCGACTACCTATTATAGGAGAATCGGTTAAAAAGTCGAAAAAGGTATGACTTATTCTCTTCTAGGTAGCTAGGGCTGCCCTAGCGCTTAGTCCCTCTTGTTTCCATCCTCAAGCCACACTCTGTGATGTGGTTCTGGTTTCCCACCTGCAACTTAATGATTGGTGGGATAGATGGTAGCCATTCAACCTGTCTATTTGCATTATGGCCAACATTCCTTAATTCTCAGTGACTGATGCTAATAAATTAAATTGAGGCAGACCATAGTGCGAGAACAACAGAAACTAGAAAGTTCATCATTCTGATGATGGAATCAAAATTAGCCATTTCACTTGTGTGATATGGATCAATCAAAACTTTATTCAGTGTTATCCCAACAAAACTAATTCCTAAACAGAAATTCAAATTTGCTTTGATTTGAGTATAATATGCTTTAAATTGCATTCTCATTATCACGTAATTGTTATGATTAGTGAAAACAAACTTTTCATTAGTGCTTAGAGCTTGCTTTTCTTCACTTGTGTACTTATATTGTGGCCTTGTATTGTTTTCCCAGTTGGTTGAACACAACAATGCTGGAAAACAGGAAGATTTTGAATACATCAGATCTTGATGGTTTTGACAAGGTATGGATATGACTTAATCAACGAGAAACAGAGCATATGATGGGCTGGGCTTTGTGATAACAACATTTGGAAGTTACTGTAATAGTGTCAAATAGTAACAATGCAAAACAGAATCTATAACTTAGTGACAAGATTTTTTCTTCTTCTTCATCGCTTTTGAATCTCATGCTTTATCATGATTTTTATTAAAATGATGTTGTCATGTTTCCAAAATGCTCTAGAATTCAATATTTTGTGATAAAATCACATACCTATCCTGATGTTTCTGACATTTTTAGCAAAAACTTCTTATTGGAGGCGTGATTTGAAACCTTAAACTCTAGTAGCTTCCAATTTACCATCTCTTAATCATAACTTGATTATCATTTTATTTTTGTTTCTGCTAACTGTATGGAAAAAAAAATTATGTCGAAAAATTTGGATTTTTTCAGTTTCATACTATGACGGATGTAATTTGAAATAATTGGTAAATATGCTTAATTATTTGCATTTTCTGATATTATCCCATAAATATCCAGGAAAACCCTTAAAATTTGTGATTAACATGATAAATCCATGCCAAGAGAGTTTCTGAGAGCAAAGTTTGTCACTATGGTAACTCCCATGAGAATATGTTTCAATTTCTTAGGAAATGGCGACATCTAGGCCATCTGCAATTCTCAGGTTCTGTTGTCCTAAGTCCAAACTGAGAATGAGCAGTCTTGAAACCCAAAGAATAAATTTATTCACCTGCCTCATCAGGACACTTTTTTCTTTTGGAAAAAAGTAAGAGACAGCTGGAAACGTTGCCATTGATTCATATTTACCAGACAAATGTGATTCACGTGACTGGTGGATCAGCCTGATCTTTTCTGCACAGGATTGTAGGAATTGCTTTGCATTACGTTTTTCTATTAGCTTGCTTGGTACCTCTTTCTTTTCTTCTGCCTTTAGCCTGTATCCCTGAAGCATTCGATTAATAATACTCTTTTGGCAGAGGAAACTACCATCCCCAGGATTCCAGCTTGAGATTGTGCTGATAGATTATGATGGTACAGTTCCAACAAATATCAAAACCAATACCACCAACAAGGAATCAGATGGGACCTCTGGAGCTGCTGCATCAGCTGATGGCCCCAATTCTAGTACAGCTCCTGACCAAAGTAAAAGCCCTGCAAGTAACGACAAGGATGATGTGTTCTCAGACAGTGAGGCAGAGGAGGGTGGTTCTGTTAAGAGCCGACAAGCTCGAGCATCAGCCTCTGGTAAAGGAACTGCTGCTGCTGCTGGAGGACAAGACAAGGATAAGCAGAAGGATGAAATAGTAAGTTCAACACATGGCGTTGAACAAGGTTCGCGAAGAAGTGAAGTTGCGAAGGAGAACCCCAAGCCCGGGGAAACAAAGAAAGAAAATGCTAGTGTTGAGATCCCAAAATCAGATCTGTCAGGGGTCAGTGATTTCAAGGCAATTGCTGCAGATGCTTCTGTCTTTACTTTTGGTGATGACGAGGATTATGAAAGCGAATAAGATGCAGTGTTCTGGACATTTTATCATTGTCACAATATGTACAGAAAAATTTGTAAGAAATTGAAGTGTCTTTGAAGGACAATTATGTGGAATATGTTTCCTCTTTATTGGGAAGAAGTTGAAATTCTATTACATTTTTGTGTATGACAATTTTGCAATTGATCAAGTGCTACATCTTCAAATTTGTTCTTTAATGAGCTTGTACAACTGCATTCAAATTAGTTCTCTTGGGACTTCTTGCAGCTTTATAGACAGGCATCAAACGTCTGAATTGGCAGGGTCCTCGCCACCATTTTAATGTTATCCCAACCAAGACTATAAAATCCTGTTCCACCATTCTGCTCTATAATGAATGATATGCTCAATTTAAATTATGGCTCAAGTCCTTTTCTACCACTTAAGTCCATTCACCTCCATAGATAAATTTATCTTTGTCAATTTATTTTACTGAATACTATAAATTCACTTAAATTTTTAAGATTTTGTAAGTTCTTTTAGCATCTGAGAAAATGTCTAAATAGATATGTCAAAATATGAAAATTCTTTTAGCTATTATCTTCTCCTTGAACAAGAGTTTGTGAAGGCATTTTATCTGTTTCACATTTTTAATATAAGCGTCTTTGTATCTTGTGAAAAATTTTAGGTTATTTCGCAATAATTGAAGATGTGCAGGATTTCCTACAGCAGTAAGTAAAATTTGTAGGCAAATATGAAAATTCTTGACTTGCCAACTATCCTCACTTCAACTGGACTTCTTGTATGAATATAACTTCATTTTAGTTACCTTATGTTGGGATATTTCAAATTTTGGGTTGAGCAGATTACAGTTCAATTTGAGCTGACTCTGAAATGGGTTGAGGCATTGAGCAATCCTACTTGAATTATAACCCGATTTTCATTGGGACATGATGGTGATAATATCTGCTTTTCCTATTTCTTGATATTAAATTAAGTTTCATTAGATACTGGAAACATATTAACGATGGGATTCAAAGTATTGAATACACACCACCAAATGTTGCATTCAATATGTCAAATCTGCAAAATTTAATTAATTCTATGCATAATGTTTAAGATTGGTTAGTGCTTGTAAAAAATCAGTAAATTAAGACAATTTTTACTTGTCCAATGTAAAAGTGCAAAAAAAAAAAAAAATTGTTTTAGTGATGGATTTACATGAGCTGAAAATAGCGAATTGAATAGCTCAAAGTTTCATTGGATTAGCTCCGCAGACATTACCAAGACAACATACAGCACATCTCTACTGATGCTTATCTAGGTAATGGTACATCTTATGACTTCTTATGACCTAATCATTAGCTAACCATTGGCTGCGTATTAAAAACTAATGATTGATCCACAAAGGGCCTATTTAGATAGAGATAGTTCAATGGCAAATAGAAAATAATATTAAAAAAAGAGAGAACTCACATTAATTCAAAAGGAGTGAAATACGAAATAATGCGATAAAGATCAAATTAACCATAGACTGTAGAGAAAGATTATTGACTATAGAAAAGATAAGATTAACCAAAGGTGAATGAATTGCTGGATTATTTACTTTAATTTAGATAGAAGTAAAAGTAAAATGGATGTTTCATTAAGTAGAACATGGAAAAAATATTTTTTTTTTCTGGTTTTATATCAATCCAAGCAAGCTCTAAAAATATTAAATGACCATCTGTACATGAACGGCTTATGAAAACTTTAGAAAATAACATTGCAGGAGATGAATTAAGAACAGTGCACTTATTGGAACAATAAGGAAACCATAAGCTTGATTTATGTTTCTTGATACCTTCAACATTAATTATTTAAATTGTACTCAGTTAAGGGATACAATTCATGAATGAAAACATTTTGCACACTTGATGGGTGGAATATGATGAGGAACAGTGAGGTCAATTTGTAGTGTTGGGAATCAGACATCATATATAAGTTGATGTTTCTAAGGGTTAAAACTAATTATTCCTTTGAATACGAGATATAAAGATCCATTAAATTTATATAACCTGTAATTTTAAAAAAATCTTGCCCTTGCAAAGGAATATTGAAAGAGACATGTCCGGGAAATAAAAGAAAAAGTGACCCTTGTATGTTAAAAGACCAACGAAATTTTCCTGTAACTTGGAGAATTTTTGCAAACTACGCTCTCTAAAGTTACAAAATTATAAAAATGTCTTGCATAAGGGCCCCTTTCGCCATGGTCCATTAAAAAGGGTACTGTCTATCACACGCTGTTTTTAAGCAAGGAAAAATGAACAATCTACTCTCAATGTGTAGACCATGTAGTATAGTTTGCTCACAAAGTCAAATGTAATCAATTACAGCTGAAATTCATTTTAAAAAATTCCAATACAATCAAAAGTAATCAATTACATGGGCCAAAATTTATTTTCAAAAATTAGAGTATGGTGCACTTTTAGAGTGAAAACACTTAAAGTTGAGTCCCCAAAGCTCCCTTAACTATCAAGATTAGGACAAGAATGATCTATAGATATCTTTTAATAGCCTCGATCATACTAAGATGGGTCACAAATTCTGCTTGAATTTGATCATTTAAGGGTGCTCATCAACTTAGAACTCCAATTTTTGAAGTCCATGTCAACGACCTGACTCACTAGCCATCAAAGTTAGGTGGGGTATGGTCTAGAGGTACATTTTCATGGCCCTGATCATGTCCAGGTGGGCCACAATTGCATATCAAAGATCACCTGATGGTCTACGAGCATTTTGGTATCTTAAAAAGTTTTATTTCACTTTCCATCAGCAAACACACGAAAATCACGACACTTGTTAGTTGATGGGCGAATACGCTAAACATTTCCACAAGTAGTGACTTATTCATAAAATCCGAAATTATGAGGGCGAATATTGCAAAATTGAAAACCTTGAGAGGGTATATGCAAAAAGTCCGTTATCCATGGCATGGGCCTGCTATATGGACGGCCCTGATTCGTGCATCATCTGCCACGTAACATAAGCGACGACGCTCCCTCAACCCCATTTTGCTGCTCGGAGGGTCAAAGTCTAAGAAGATTGCAATGAAATTTTTAGATTCAATACGCAAGTCAATACGAAAAATTCGATCCATCCGCGAAGACCGCTTACGGTCAATATTCTGCGAGTTCACCACCTTTTATAAAATGGTGGGTGGACATGCTATTTTTAATGGCCTGTTCCCTAAGAACCGCGTTTTAAAAACTATCCACACAAGCTGAAAAATTAGGCATTTTTTGTCCACATTCATGCATATGAACGTGCTGTGTCTGACCAAAAAGAAAAAAAAAGAAAAGAAAAGAAACAACAAGTGGCTACCCCAAGTGCCAATTTCCAAAGTTGACTTGGGGGCTGTTGATTACACGCAGAATAGTTTTATCTTTATGCTAATTGCAGCATCCCCAAAGTCAAAAAGTCCAAGACCCAATCGCTCGTCTATCGTTCTCATGGATAGCCCATAGGCCTGAATCTCATATATTATAGGCTCGACTTGGGATCGAGGCAAAACTAAAAAAGTACTAGTTAAGTTTTTCACTCTTTTTCACCCATTTAAATGTAATTTTAACATCTTAGTAACTAGTGTTATCAGAACTAGACCAGACAAGCCAGTCGAACCAGTTCGATCCAACCTGGTTTGGTTAAATAATAATTTTTATCACTTGTAATATTTTTAATATAATAAAATAATAAATTAAAGTAATACGGATTATAATAAAAATTATATACTTAGATTAATATTTATGATTTAGATTTTTCAAACTTATGCTATATCACTTTTTTTATTTTTCTAAAAATATTAAAAAAATGATTTATCGAGTTAAACCAATCAAATTGTGAACCAGAGGCCTGACTAACTCAACCGCCAGTCCAGTCCTTATAACACTATTAATAATTAATAATTCTACTTTTACTTATTTTTTTTCATGTTTTCAATAATTATTCCTTTTTATATAAAAAAACTGATCTATTTCATCTTTATTCACTTTATTTCATTCATTACTCATATTATATCATTCCTCTCTTTTACCCAAATCTTTTCATATTCCTTTTTTTCCTCATTCGCAAATGCCCTCTTTTGAGTAATAAGAAAAGGATGGGTGTATCATAACAAATGATACAGTTGCTGTATTCAATTGCCCATCAGCAAGTTGTACATTGGGTTGACTCGAATTGGCCTCTACAAGAAGATTCTACGCGCTTTTGACAAGCTTCGTAGCAATAATGCATCGGTTGGGTGTAAGTTTTGGTGAATACCAGCAGCACTGCCAGCAGAGCCATCTGATCTTAAGCTTACACACCCATCTTCTCTTCTTGTGTATAAAAGGGCACGCCCACATTTTCCCTTCATTCAAGCAAAACTTCTCTCTCAAACATCATTTACATTCATACCAATCTCCTCCACTACTATGGCTCCTTCAGCTTCAGGCATCCAAGACCAGCTTCTAGAAGTCACAGGTATGCATTCTATGCATGCACATGCACCACTGTCGTTGTCGTCGTGATGACCTTTAGAAGCCATTCTCTTGGGTGTGTTTTTTCTCTTGCAGTTGTTGGATGTAACAATCTGTTGGACACTGAATGGATATCAAAGCAAGATCCCTATGTCTGTATTGAGTATGCAAATACCAAGTTCCGGACAAGAACATGTACAGGTACAACCACTCATGAAGCATGCATGAACATTATCTATTATGTGAATGTGTGTATGTTCCGAAATTCACCTGAAGGAGAAGCCTATTTGCTACCATTTCAATGGCGTTTCTCCTTTTCTATTAATAAAGGGATTGAAAAAAATCCAATGCTGCGATCAATAGCATGCTGTTGCATACTAGGAAAACCAAAATGGTTGGGCGATCCTCGTCACTGCCAGAAAAACTACTGCAACCCACATTGGAATGACGAAATAATGGAGAAACCAACCTATCACAAGGCCCAGCAATTGCCACATTGGCAAGTTTCACAGGACCTTTCATCGTGCAATATCTGAAACAGATTTGTCGTGCAGATGGGCATAAGAACCCTACCTTCCAAGAGAAGTTCGTTTTCCCACTCGTCGAAGGTCTCCGTGAGCTGAATGTTCTGGTATGGAACAGCAACAAGATCACCTACGATGATCTCATTGGCAGTGGCAGGTACACCAACAAAATGAAAGCAAGAAAAACTCTTTCAGTCTCATTTCTATGCATCTGAAAATCTCAACTAATCTCACCTTCTTCAGAGTCCAACTACATAAGGTACTCATCGAAGGCTTTGACGACGCTCCATGGCCTCTGCAGAGTAACAATGGCAGGTAGAACTGTCAAAACAACTAAAAACATGCGTCTTCTGTTCTGCATTCCTTCAAGTAGTGACATTTACGTTGAAACTCCTGTGATGCAGACATGCTGGAGACGTAAGAATTATCATGCACTATGCCAATGCCAGTGGTGTAAGTTTGATCCTTTATTTAAACAGATGTAGTACATAAAATCCGCCACATCTTTAGCCAACTTATATGTGTATGAAACTGCAGAAACCAGCAAAAGGTGCCACACTATCAGCACCACCTCATACAGCACCAGCTGCACCACATGTGCCGCCTTACACAGTCCCAGCTTCACCACATGTTCCTCATGTACCCCCTGTAGTGCCGCATGTTGCTCCCTATGCAATGCCTCCAGCAGCCGCAGCATTTGCTCCACCTGCAACCTATCCTGCAGCATCTCCTTACCCATCATACCCTACACATCCAACCACCTACCCTGCACCCCCACCTGCCTATAACCCCCACCAATACCCTCACCACGCATCATACCCACCTCCCCCACATGCAACACCACATTACCCAGCAGGTAATCTCATTCTTTGTTGCTCATTGGCTTTCTTATTGCAGCAACTGTTCCCTTCCATGCTCACAACACATTTCTGATTGTGCATTACCATTTTGCAGGTACATATCCAGGAGCCTACCCACCAGCATACTGAGTTTAGCACATCAGTGCATTTGCTCGCATGCAGAAGAATCAGCCACAGAATAGTTCCCCGCAACTTTTTCCAAGCTGCACACTGTTTTTCAAACAATTGCATAATCTAGTTGAAGTTTCATTAAGCAATGCAGTTATAGGATGAAATTTACATCAGTTGCTCAACTGTAGCTAGAGGGTGGTTTTTTCTTTTCTTTGAATTTCTGATACATTACTTTGTAAGATGGTATTCTATTGAATTTCAATAAATTTTAAATGAATGATAATTTAATAGTACAATTGATTATAAATATCGACAAAAAAAATGAAACATTAAATGCAGAAATTTATCTAGTTGCTTGTACGAAGGCACATGCTGGTAAACATCTCCTCAGAGCCCATGTTTCCTTGTGAGAGCTGAAAGGATTTTCTGCAAGTTAAATAGCTCTTCCTCCCTCTCCTGTAGTTGTCGCTTCAACTTTTCAATCTCTTTCACATGTTTGCATGGATGCCCCTGGCCGGGGTGGCACAAAGTCTCTTTGGCATGATCATGCATATCATTCTTAATGTGGTCCTGCTGATGAATGCCTGATTTCAATTTTTTGGATTGCACCATCTCATCATCCACAGATCTCTTCTTTGATAAAATGCCTTGCTCAAAAATAGTATTGATTGTCATTTTTCGAATATAGAAACTTGCCACCAATCCATTTGCTGATTGGAAAGAAATGAGCTTTTGTGGCCGGCCATGCAGATCCTGTCAGAAGGAAAAACTTTTAACTCAGTTATCCCAGTATCTTTCTAAATTAGAGAGAGAGAGAGAGGTCAGCTAACCCATTGTCTTCCTAGAGTAAAATGAAGAGAAGAACAGGAGAAGGAATAAGAACAAGAAGAAAGAAAAGAAAAATAGCCAGAGTGCCTTTTGAAACAAAGATCCAAAAATCCATCCAGAAATAGGTCAGCAGCTCATCCCTGTACAACTACGTTTGGTGCATTAGATCCATCTTGCTTCCTTTCACTGACTTAGATCAGTGGCTAATTTTCAGGTGCGTTAGATCTTTCATGTGTACTAGATTGTCTTCAAAATTATTCAGTTTTAGTCAAAATGAGAGAGCTATGTGCATGTACTCATGCCCAAATCATGTGCATGTGGGTGTATGCTCAAATTGATGCAACACAACGCAAAATGTTTCATCAAATTGAATTTTTTGAGATTTCAGATACTCCTAAAGACTAGTAGGAAGATAATGGATCCAATATTTGTTTTATTCTAGATTAAAGAAGGTCATACACTTCCTTAACATTGTTGTCATAGTATTGATATACATAATATAATGTTTTTAAATAAGAGCAACGTCCAGGGTATGTTTGGCACATCAATCATTGGAATAATATGAAATTCATAAACGAAGATTATCACGGTTAGGATACTTCACATAAATGTTTGGTTGTACGGGTATATCATAATCTTCTATCATGATAAACCCAATATAATGACATTTCTAGGGCTTACTTGTTTTCAAATACCATGATATTTTAGTTATTTCTATCCACCTTTCCCTTCTCTTCCCTGCTATCTCATGCATAAATGACTTACACTGTTCATTTTGTTAAGATAGCCAAAACATAAAATATAGTATCTCAACATGCTACAGATAAAGATCACAACTTCAATTTTTTACCAACATTTTTTCCACCAAGTAACCAAGCATGCCCAGAAATACTTTAGGCCATGGTCATCAAATAGAAATGATCAACATAATATACATGGACTTCCCATTTCCAATATTTATCCTAGAATTGTGCAATTGCATGCATACCAACTTCATATCCAGGCAGTGTTAGAGAAGTTAATTATCCCAAGGTTTAAGATATTCAATTTAATGCATTACATCAGGCCCATGCCTTCCTATTACTATCGAAAGAAGGTTGAAGGGGAAAAGAGTCATAGGGCAGCATATGACTAATTGGACATGAGGGGGTTAGAGGGCTTTCAGCTTGACTCCCCCTGACTAAGAGAGCTATGGACATGAGCCACTTTAATGCCAGACTCCACCCAACCCCCACACAGCTGACTAATCACTCAGGCTCCCCACCCAGCAGCAGCAGCACCTTCCATGTCATCACACCGCCATAACCTATGCATATAGCTCATTCTTACTTTTGTCGTTATTTTTGTCATCTCACCATTGTTGGGCACAAGACACTTAATTGGAATAACATAATTTCCAAATTGATTGTGGGCTCCAATGGCACATACCTTCTCAACTTTGCCATCTACTTTTTCAAATGCTTCCTCTGCTGCTTCAGAATCATCAAAAACAGCAAACGTAGAGTATTTTTCACCTCGGACTCTACAGTTGGGCTGCCATGTAAAACATATTAGGCTAATGATGAAACCTAAGCCCTTTGGTCTCAATGGAGCAGAAAGGATTCAAGCATATATAAATAATTGGACAGATTATACCTCAATTTCTACAGTAAAGTCTGCAGGAAATATTTTTGTCAATTCCGGACTCAGCACACCAATTGGTATTCTGTGAATAAATAACTTTCTCAATTTTGTTTCAGGTATCTGCAATATTTAAAATTAAATAATTAGTAACTCTAATAATTCATAAAACATAATAAAAATTACAAGAGCCATTTCACTTCCAACACACATCATTCTTTGCAATGGCAATAGGAGCATTAAATCCATGCTCTATCTTAGCCAGAACTAACTTCATAGCAGCACATGCATCGTCTTGACAATTATGAGGAGCACCATCCCTTCGAACTTCATGCCCCAGCACAGCCTGATAGAATAAAAGAATTTAATTTAAGTATCTCTGACATTTAAATGTCCAGACAATCAGACAACTTCCAAGCAAATCTACTTCATATGCCAGGGTTCAGTTTACAATGCAACAACCTGGAAATGATAACAAAAGGATCACAGTTCAGTCAATCTGGTCCATAAATTTATGTTCAGGAGAAATTCTTGATTCATCAGTAATTGACGAACCACATGAATTATTTAGACAGTGAAAAGAACACTTTTTAAGAAATTGAGTCAATTTCGGTGTTGGGATTCAATCTGGAGATGATGCTAGTAACATGAAAGATAGTCTTGAATTCTACATTACGAACCACTAAAAACACCTAGCTTCAAACAAAAAGTAGAAAGGACTCGAAGTTAAGGAAATTCTAATCCTCCAAATGTGCTATCCAATTTGATGTTAAACATGAAAGCATAAAGCGAAATGAGAGGATTGATGGGCATTCGTGAAAAAATGATCTTAATCAAGTAATCCGTTGTGTCTAACAGCAGGAATGGATAAGTAAATGGAAGTAAAATTACTTCACAAAATTTACCTTACAGAGATTATTCAGGGAAGGTCTAATGTTAGTAGGCTCATCCAGATATTTGAAGATAAGAGCTGTGTCGATCACTCTTGGGTGGCTTAACTTCAGTGCTGCAGAAATGAGAAAAGATAAAAATAAAAATGGGGAGGCGAATGAAATGGCATGCATTGAACGTTAGAGAAGAAATTAATTCCCATAACAACATAAGATGATGGCTGAGAGAGAACATGCATTCAGAATTTTGAAGAAATTGATTATATAACTCTTCAAAAAACTGATAAAACATGGATGCATTTAGAATGATAAAATCCTTTACAAACCTTGTAGATCATTGTGCAAAGTGTGGCCAACTAAAATAGTTCCATCTGACAATAGCCTTTTCAATGATTTCTGCAGAATGCCAAGACCATTCAGAAAATCAAAATACAAGACTAACTAGTAATTATCATGTAACAGCTTATGCAGCCAAATTCTTCATACGAAGAAAATAAAAACCAACTAATATACCTGTACATCTACCAAAGAACAGGAAACTCCCTTTAAGTCCTTAGCAGAAACTCCAGTGATCTCAGTTCGGTAGTCTGCAACATCTTTTTGAGGGTTCACAAGTTTGTCCATTTTGACCTGAACAATTCTCCAGGAGCTTAGACTCGAAATAATAATATACATCAAAAATAAAAGTTCTAAGTGGGCATATGCATATTCCAACTGAATATTTGTCTCTCCCAACGAAAACAGTCAATGTGCTTCCATTGGTGACCCAATCATTCTTATGCTAGGAACATGGCCGATAAAACATGGTGCCTTCCCACGGCCATAGAAACCCTACAGTGGCTACTTCTAATGTAGATCACTGATGAAAAAATATGAGAAATTGGTGGGGTAAAATTGATGAATGGGTTAAGTTTAACTGCCTTGGTAATATTGCCATGCCTTAAGGAAAAGCAACTTGCCAAAAATAAAAATAAAGGGCCATACCCTAGTGCATATGGCCCTAGGAGGACAAAACTCGAAAACAGTCCTAGCCTTGGGCTTTTTCTTTCCTATTTCTTTCCTTTCTATAAGAGCTACCAACTCAAGAGAAGATATTTATACAAAGAGACTTGAATGTGCACGTAGGAAAAGAGAATGTGGGTTCTAAAACAGTTCATGGATGTTTTATTTTTGGAGTGAGGAACACACTGAGTAATTTCATTTTAGACTCTGCTATGCATATAATTTAGTTTTAGTAAATTCCTTTTTTTTCAAAAAAAAATAAAGAAAAGAAGATAAAACATTTGATAACCTTTACAAATGAGTCCTATTCAAGCTAGATAGATTGTTTTTCTTAGAAGGGTGGATCAGTCATTGTGTAGGAATTGTAAGAACATACCAGGTAGGAGTTTA
Organism: Pouteria campechiana; assembly: GCA_036873735.1. NCBI lineage: Eukaryota > Viridiplantae > Streptophyta > Magnoliopsida > Ericales > Sapotaceae > Pouteria > Pouteria campechiana. The sequence goes on from JAYJMB010087834.1 coordinate 18,363, forward strand.
ATTATGTATTATAGGCTATTGAGAACAGATACATATATACAAAAATAAAAGGAATATGAAATTAATATAACTTCTAAAATTAAATGGTGGCATTTAAAGAAAGACAACATGCAGCATTTTAATAAACAGATAATAGATGAAGAAACATGGAATAAGGTAAAAGATGTTAAAGTAGAATTGATGTGTAATGAGGTAGTATAATGCATTAAAAAAAATAGGTAAAGACATTTTAGGTGTCTATTAATGAAGAAGACAACAGCCAAAAGGCTATTAATGATAAAAGAGTAAAATTTTAAAATTGAAAAAATTAGAAATAAAGTAAATTTACAGCAATATAGGAACTCCAAAAAGTACACCAAGAAAATCATATGTGAATCTAAATATATGATTTATAATTACTTTTATAATAAATTGGAGACTAGACAAGGAGAAAATGATATATTCAAGTTAGCAAAATTAAGGGGAAAAAATGGGTAGAGACTTGACTCATGCTAGATGCATTAAAGTGAAGATAAAAGAGTCTTTATAAAGGATGATGAAAGAAAATAAATTTTGCATAATTTTTTATTTATTAAATGATGACCCATTAAAAAGTACAAGATCAAATGAAAATACAAATATAACAAAAGATAAACATGGAACCTATTTTCATAAAATTAGCTAATTTGATGTGAATTAAGCCCTAAGAAAAATAGAATAGGAAAAATTTTAGAACCAGATAATATGCCAATTAAGCTATGGAAGTGCATGGGAGATGTAGGTTTAAATTAATTAACGAATTTATTTATTAAAATTATAAAATCAAAGAAAATGCAAAACGAAAAAAAGAAAAGTATTGTTGTACCAATTGATAAGAATAAAACATATATTCAATTGTTTACAAATTATTGAAGAATAAAACTTAAGTCACACTATGAAACTTTGGGAAAGACTTGGCAAAGATTAAAACACAAAACAAATATTTTAAAAAATTGATTTCGTTGTATGCTAGGGAGGTCAACTATTGAAATTATTTTCTTACTTAGGCAATTAACATAAGCATATAGAGAGATGAAGAAAAATTTTGATATGGTTTTTATTGAATTGGAAAAAATATATGACACATTTCCTAGGGAATTAATATACAAAGCATTAAAAAAAGGTTACTAGTAAATATATTGATATTATTAGGATATGCTATAACAAGTGTAAGGATCATAAGTCGAAAAATGACCGAGTTTCCAATTGTAGTAAGTTTACATCAACATTTAGTTCTAAGCCCTTGTCTCTTTAACTTAACTTTGGTCATGGATGGGTTCACCAAATATTTATAGGAAGAGATGCCTAAATGTATGCTATTTATAGAGGCTATAATTTTGATAGATAAGACAATAGAAGGCATAAATTTAAAGCTAGATAAATGGTGAGATGCTTTAAAATCCAATAATTTTAGTAGTCAAACAAAAATCAAATATATAGAATGTAAATATTAAAAATATAAATGAAGACCTAGTTAAGGTTGTAGATCAAGTAGCACTACAAAATGACCACTTTAGGTTTTGGAGATCAATAGTTTAGGAAAGATGAGAAATTAATAAAGATATTACAAATAAATTCAAGCTAAGTCAAAGAAATGGTATTGTTTTTCAAAAATTTTATGTAATTACCAAGTGCCAATTAAGTCAAAGGTTCACTTGGCAATGAGGACAAGTGAGAAAAAAATAAATATGAAAAAGTGAGGGAAAAAAGAGGAAATGATGTACTATGATGGGGTATAATAATCAGAAATAAAATGAATAAACACAAAATAAGTAAGGTTTTTTGTATGAAAAAATGAGAAATAATGATTAAAAATATAGGCAATAATAATGAAAAGTAGGGTTGTTAGGTAGTTAAGATGTTGAATCACATAAAAGATATAGAAAAAGAGGTGAAAGGGTGGAAACTCTTTTCTTCATCCCCAAATGGAGCGTAAGGGTCCGTTTGAGAATGATGAAAAAAGGTGGGGGAAAAAGGAAATATGAAAAAGTGAGGAAAAAGAGAGGAAATGATGTAATATAATAGGGGATAATGATTAAAACTAAAGTGAATAAGGACAAAATAAGTAGCCTTTTTATATGAAAAGATAAGAAATAATGATTGAAAATATAGGTAATAATAAAGAAAAGTAGAGTTGTTAAGCAGTTAAGATGTCAAATCACATCAAAGATGTAAAAAAGGGACAGAAAATGTTAGACGAGTTTTTCACCCCCTTTTCCTCATTACTATAAAAGAAGCCTATGAGAATTTTTATCAAACAACAATAAGACCATCTATGCTTTATGAGGTAAAATGTTAGCAGTTAAAGAATAACATGTAGATAAAATGAGTATGACCAAAATAAATAGGTCAAGATGGATAAGTGGTAAATCAAAAAAGGTTAAAATTAAAAATTAAATATTTCAAGATAATCTAAAGGGAGAGTTAATATATGCTAGAATAAAGGAAAAGAACCTTGGGCATTTTGGTCCTGTGAAATGGAGAACAAAAACTGCATTAGTTAGGAGGAATGAATTTATAAAGTAGAAGGCCATAAAAGTAAAAAAAAAAGTTATAGGTCATTCGAAAAGAAATGGAAGTACATGGGCTCATTGAAGACCTAACCCAAGATCAATAGATACAGCAATCCATTTAAATAACTATACATAGGTGGGAAACAGCTTATGATTATATTGATTTTCTTCCAAGCAAGGTCTTTGCCAACACAACAAGGGCCACCACTTGGCAAAAAATATAATCAAAAGGTAAAATATAGAGGAAAAGAAGCACCTTCTGAGAACTAATCATCATACAATGATACGTATTCAAAAACAAAGGCATGTATAGGCCACAGAAATATAATGCAAACCATACAAGAAAAATCATCACAAAACATATGTAAGCAGCAACAATAAGTACCTCTAAATTATGATCAATAAGACAAATTTTCACTACAGCCTCGGTACCATCTTCACATAAAACCATTTCACAATCAACGGCTATCATTGAATTTGACTTCATTGCCTTTGAAACTTTGCGGAACTTGGTAACTACCCATTCCTGATATCAACCAGACCAAAAGAAAAAATGCAAGATAATATATCAACTTGTAGTATTTGCATGAAATACCTAGTAAAGACTAAGGTGGTTAATCAGAACATTTTCAGTTATAGACAAATAAGAAGATAGATTACCTCATTACAAACCACCAGAGGATGATAGTACTTTTTGTATAGAGGATTCTCAATGGTTAAACGGACCAACCTCTGCACTGCCACAACAAGAAACAAAATCATTATTACCACAAAAAAAAAAACATGCCCCACTTCACATCTGCAGAAGCTTTATCTGTTGGTACTGCACCTTGCATATATAAGATTGAGAGAGCACAAAATACAAGATTTTATAGTATTTAAGTGATTGTTTTTCTTAAAGACCAAAGCAGGACATATTTTGATGACATAAGCCATCAAATGAAACAAATAAAGATCATGTGTGTAAAAGCATAAATTGTGACCAGGAAAAAAAAATCATAGTCACACTGGGAAATGGTTGAGGGTTATCATCCAGTCAAGTAGAAATTTTGAAATTTAAAATAGCATGAAGCACCCAACACATTCATGACATTAGCTAATAATTGATTAAAAATAGAGAACACAATTCCAACATTTAAGAGCTCAGCCACACCCTGAATAATTCTTTATCATCCAAAAATTTGAGCAGTCCACATGTCATATGTGCTAGAACAAAACAATTGACTGATGCCAACCTACTACAACTTAGATGCACCACACTACTTGCAGCAGGTTGGAAGTCATCCGTGCATTATTTGAAAGGTAGGGGTCAGCTATCTTCTCTTTTCTTCAGCTACACTACGTTATCCCCCTTTAAGGGTGCAGCTCAGGTCATTCGAGTTTGGTTGAGGTTAACCCCTAACCCAAATTCAGTAGGTCAGGTTCGGGTTGAATTTGACTTTCCTTCCTTTCTCTCCATTTCCTTCTGTCATCTTCCATATACACCTTCTTCATATTCCACATTCTCCTCCTGCCGAAGAGCTCGCTTCTCTTCCCCCTAGTCCAAAACCACCCCTCCTCATCCAAAGAAAATACCCTTCATTGTCTCGACCCACAAGAAGACGTGGGAGGATCCCTACCATTGGATGTCCAACACCGACGATCTAGATCTCTCATATTACCTATGCAAGGAGAATTTCCATCCTTAGGCCTTCATGGCTGACACTGACGATATCCAAAGGAAATTGTTCGAAGAAATGTGAACAATATCTTATCTTCGGAGGAAACCATTCGAAGAAACATTCATCATTAGCAGCAACAACAACAGTAGGAGATGGTAGATGGCTTAAGAGAACTGAACGAGAGCTAAAGAGGAGATGGGTTTAGCAGTGGCAACAACCAAATTTTCAAAATGGGTTTAGGTTGGTCACCAGAAAGACAAATGGGTTTCGCCGATCGCCGGATGGGAGGGAGATGCCAAGAGGGATGTGAGAGGGGGCTTTGGTAGCACTGTAGCAGCAATAGGGATACCTCGGGATTCGTCGATCTCTGATGGAGCTTAAGTTGGGTGAAGCAGCACTACGGCTTGATTGGGTCACTGATCTCTGTCACGAGGGTTTGGAGATAAAGATGCATGGAACAATGGAATAGGGAACAACAATTGGACAATGCAATAGCGGAATTGAACAATGGAAATTGGAAATCCGAATGTCCCACCAACATGGACGATGGAAATTGGAAACGACGTAGCGGCAGGATAGGGAACGATGCAGGTCACTGTTTCATGGGCATGGACAATGGAAATTGAAAATGACATAGAGGTAGGATAGGGAACGATGCAAGTCACTGTTTCATGGGCATGGACGATGGTAACAGTGCAACAGTAGGGACAAGGGCGGGGTGTATTAGGATTTTCATATTTTATTTTTTATAAATACATAATTTGGGCAGGTTTTAGGTTGGGTTGCTGCCAAACTTAAACCAACCCTAATTCTAATTTAGGTCGGGTTGAACTTGATTTCAAAACCTGAATCCCAAAAATGTTCAACCCAAACCTTGGAAAAATTCAGGTTGGGTCGAGCAGATTCGAGGCAACCCAACCCAAGTTGCACCCCTATCCCCCTTCCAATGGTGTTGTGCTTATGAATTCCAAATAGAAGCATGTGTCAGAATAGAGACTGACTCACAAAGATCAGCACATCCATATTTTTCTACAGAAATCTCCTACAATTCTTCCTTATCTTCTTAAGAAAGATAAATTTCACCACCCCTTTCTCTGCAACTAGTAAGAGAGAAACTTCTAACTAAGACGCTAATGAGAATGTATCAAAAGATTCATCTGATGGATATGGAAGTGATAGTTAGGTTTTGCTTTAAAAAAAGCAATAGGATTACCTTTTAAATGGTTAGTGTAACTTAAATTATATTCCATTTTACTTGATGTGCTTGAAATGACACTTCTTCTGAGAATATAGATCAGAGATTTCTAAAGAATACTGCATTTTATGCAGTGAAAATTTTCACCATATCATTTTCAGACAAGCATCTCATAAAACAGCATAATATGAACAAGAGATTTCCTCTGGTGAACCAGGTTTAATGACAGATTAGTGTACCTTTCTTTTGTAAGCCATTGTTAAATCCAAGTCAATCAACATACAGTTGCATCAGCTCCTATTAAAAAGTCTGGAACTCTGTTAATCAAGTAGGCTGCATCATGGGAAACATAGAATTCAGCGCGTTTGCTCCTTACAAAATCCCAACTTTTTCTTTTTCTTGTATGCCAACCACCATGATAACAGTTTCACCTCATTTTCATCTTTAGGCATGCAATCATGAAGGAATCTTATAGTTGGCTTGGATCTCATGGTGAGTCTACTGAAAAAAGTTCACCTAAACAATTGCATGAACCTTTTCATGACAGAAGTTCTCTCAATTTCCAAAAATGATCAAATTGGCTTTTGCTTGTCTTGCATTAGCTATTATTGCAAAGGTTATGATTCCATCCAAGCCTGTGCCCTCTCAGGTTGTGCCATTGACTAAATTTTGACAATAATTCTTCTTTCTATCATTGGTTTTAACTTTTATAATGCTTACCAAAAAAATTTAGACATCACTCACAATGTGCACTTAACATGGCCTAAGTCTCCAACTTCCTCTAAGTTAACTCAGCATTTATAGGATGAGGTGCCATAGTGTATGTTTTTCCTAGATGATAGTTTCAATAAACAAGAAAGGGAATGCAAAAACACAGACAAAAAAATGGAGGGATGATATAGAGAATTAGTTGGATTATCATGAAGTATGTGGCATGTAATTTAATTTTTCAACAGCAACAGAACAACAAAAGTAGAGAGACCAACAAGGATGTTGCACATAGTAAGTAATCAAGCTGGGTACCACAAATAAAGATGTGTTCAAACAGTTTTATGAAATATTTTACTAGCGGTTGAACTAAAAGCCAGGGTGTGTATGGTAGCTACAAGACCAACCGTGCCTTCTAGAGCAAAATTCTGGGATGCCAAACAACACCATGTCCATAACTAAGCAACTAAGCATAACGAAAATAAAGGTGTTAAAGCAGATTGGCGGCAGAACTACTAAGGTTGAAATCAGAACTAAAGCATTTTAAAAAACGGGATAAAGTACTAATTGAAGTAGGACAAGTAGGAAGAAAAGAGGACAAAGAGGAAGAATCTTCTTAAGGGAATAAAAAAGGAAGAAAGGAGAAAAGGAAGAATTTAGAAAGAAGTACGATAAACAGAAACAATAAATTTCAATCATAAAAGTGTTAACAAACCCTAATACAAGCTAGCCTATTTATAAACTCAAAACCAAAACCAAAACCCTACGAATCTGCATAACAAATAAAATAGCAAAAATAGCAATCTAAATCAAATACGATGTTTTTAAAAAAAACCCAAATCAAATAAACAAGCCCTCATTTCTACAAGTGCACCTAAAATATGTACAAATTGAGCGCGCATCATAATCTCCATCACAATTAGTGTGATGATACTACTTAAGCAAATATGAATACAATCTTTGAAGCTCCTCTTTAGATATCCATGTAACATCAATGTTAAACTTGTTCCTCTACTTAAAGAGACACCTATGAAGTCTATCTGAAGAATAAGTAATGATCCCACCTTCGAGGATACTCTCAACTTAATTTGTGGGTGTAAATTGTGTTCAGAATAGAGCTAAAACAAAATCAAAAGATGAAGAAACCTCTAGATTTAATATTCCTACATGTAAAAGAGGAGGCTCGAAGGTGCCTTGTCAAGAAACAAATCATTCACATTGAAAGTTAACTAATTCCCATATCTGGAGACAAGTCAAGAACAAAAACATATGGTCCCTAATTTTCATAGAATACAAAAAGGATTGTTAGTTTGTGCATTCAACTTTCTAAAAGAATTTTTAGAAAATCTTTTAGGTCATATACGAACCATAACATAATCATTTTCATTAAATTCATCATGCCTACAGTTCCCATCAGCAGCAAGCTTATCAGTTTCATTACTTAGTGTAATTTTTACTCTTATAGTGCCTAGTGTAATTTTTATTCTTATAGTGGCACAAACATCACGAATATGCTATGCAGAAGAATCGACAGAAGTGGAAACAAAATTATCAGGTAGCAAAGGCAAAAGGTCAATGGGAACACGAGGAACAAAACCTTGAACAATCTTAAATGAGGACTTCTCTATGGATCTATTAACAGAATTGTTATAAGCAAACTCTGCGATAGACAAAACTGAATCTCAAGTACCTAAGTAATCAACTACCAAACACCTAAATAAATCTCTCAAACTTCAGTTAACAACCTCGGTTTGATTATTTGTTTGAAGATAAAAAGGCAAAAGAAAATTTTAGTTTAGTACTAGAAAGTTTTTATAAAGTTTTTCAAAAATAACTCACAAAGCGAACATTTTTCAGACACAATAATAAATGATAACCCATGTAGTCTGACAATCTTTTTTAAAAATAATTTTGCTATATATGATACATCAGTAGTCTTTTGATATTATAGAAAATGAGTCATCTTTGAAAATCGATCTACCACTACCAAAATAGGATCAAACTCTCTAGGAGTCCTAAACAAACCAAGAATTAAATCCATACTAATGTCTTTCCAAGGAGTGTGTGGAATAGATAATGACATGTACAACATGGTATTTCTTTTCTTTGCGTTTGTTAGCTAACATGTTCGACACATAGAAACAACTCTAGCAACATCTCATTTCAATGAGGGCCAATAAAACCCACTTCCAACTAGAGCTATTATCTTATCTCTACCAAAATGTCTTGCAATACCTCCTGCATTTAATTCCAAAATCAAAATGTCACACAATGAAGTGTTTAAAATACATAATTTAGAACCCTTAAATAAATAATCATCCTTGGCTACAGAATTGACATACTCTTAACGATTTCTACTCTGCAACTCCTGAAAAATAATACCAAACTTTGGACACTTTAAATTCTCACCCTTCAACCTATCGAAGCGTATAACATTGACACTCATAGTTTGAAGGACTACAACTATATGACTGAGGGCATTTATGGGCTTGTTTCCAACACATGTACAATGCTTAAGAACAAAAGTATATTCCTCGATAAACTCTATTCACTCAGCATGTCTAGCACTAAGTTTACACTGTGGTTGCAAATATTTAAAAGTTTGATAGTCACAATAAAATACAGATCCTTGAGGTAACAAGTAATGCCTCAAATACTTCAATGCTTGTACTACAACATAATTTTTTTTATCATATATCAAATATCTTTGTTTAGTTTCATTAAGTTTCTCACTAAAATATGCAATGAGACAACCCTCTTAACTTAAACTACCTCCAATACCAACTCCTAAAGCATCACATACAACTTCAAAAACTTTTAAAAAATCAAAGAGTTGAAATACGGGTGCCTCGGTCATTATTTTTTTGCTATCAAAAAATGCTTTATAAGCAAACTTGGACCATTGAAACTCATTCCTTTTCATGCAATCAGTTATGGGAGTCATGATGGAACTAAAACCTTTAATGAAATGCCTATAGAAACTAACTAACCCATGAAAGCTACAAATTGCATGAGGAGATTTAGGTTTAGGCCAATTTAAAATAATACTCACCTTAGAAGGATTCATTGTTAAACCATGAGCTAATATTTCAAATCCTAGTAAGATAACATTAGTTTGCATAAAATAACAATTCTTAAAATTAACATAAATTTCTCAACTCGAAGTTTGTCAAGAACATGTTTTAAATGATCAAGATGATGTTTATTAGAATGACTATAAATCAAGATATCATTAAAATGGACTACCAAAAATTTTTCAATGAAAAGTTGTTAAATCTAAGTCATAGCCCTCATGAAAATACTAGGTTCATTTGACAAGTCAAAGGCATCACTAACCATCCATACAACGCATTTTGACTCTTAAAAGCAATCTTCCATTTTTGCCGATGGTATCCACTTTGAAGATTGATTTTGGAGAACCATTGTTAATCATTTGGTCCAACATGTCATCCAATCTAGGTTTTTGGAAATTTATACTTGACTATGATTTTATTTATGGCTTAGCTATTCACACACATTCTCCAAGACCCATCTTTCTTTGAAGTCTACAAGGTGGGCATGGCACATTAACTTCAACTCTTACAAATGAGTGTTAGTCAACTCATCCGCTTATTTTTTGAATTCAGATCATTCCTTAGGATTCATTTAATAATGTGGTAAATTTGACAATTGTAATCTCGAAACTAAGCCAATAGTATGTTGTATATCTCTCGTTTGGTGATTATTCAAGGGTCATATCCCTAATTTCATTCAAAAGATTTGCAACTTGAGACGACCAAATAACAAACTCCTCTAAACGAACACTAAACTCATAAATTATTCTACCAACGTCAACACTAAACTAGACTCTTTACCCTCCTTTTCAAATTCTCTTTTAGCTAAGATACACAAAGGTTTTCTCCGAGAGTTCAATGGGTGAAATTTTCTTTTGAGATCTTTCTCTCACTTGATGGTTTGGCTAGTCTTCAAAAAATAGATTTTTCCATTGTATATGAAAAAGTATGTGTTTAATTTTTCATAGTGTATGACATTTTTATCAAATAACCAAGGACGACCAAGTAAAATATGAGTCACATCCATTGGAAGAAAATTATACCATATCCGGACCTCATAATCTACCCATGTCACTCTACAAGGTTTAGGATGAGGCTCATATTTCAATTTCATCTTGGATATATCAACCTTTGAAAAAACATTCATGAACTACCCCCCATCAATAACGACTTTGCACACAGCATTACCATGTGTGAAAAATGCATTAAAAAAAGCCAGTACACTTCCAATCATTCCTAGATTAGGAGTAGAAAAAAAAATATCTCATGACACCTATATAGCCAACATCATGATATTTCTCATTATACTTTAGATCCAAATCCTCGAGTTCATCTAATGAATCAACAACATAATCTATCTCCCTCTTATCATAATCCTCAGTTGTCTTAGCTTCCATTATAAGAGTACAATTAGTATAATGTGATGTAGTGTGACCCTTATCATAAAATCTAAAAAAAAAATAGCCTCTAACACTATAGAACATTAACTGGATGCAACATTAGAGCTAGCATTTTTTAAAGAATTTTTGGACAGGATTGTTACTATATTTACTCTATGAAATCACCCTTTGGACACTGACCTAAATGTATATTTAGTTGCACAAGTCTCCCCGACTTGGAAAGTCAAGCATTTAAAGGGTGAAGACTTAAGTTTCAAAGTCTTATAAACTACCTCTTCGAGAGTGTATGGGGGGCATGTAAGACCAATTATCATTTCAGTTCAGGTTTAAGATCATTAATGAATTTAGAACAAATTACCCACCGTTCCTCATTAAACTAACATCTCAAGAAGAAATTATCAAATTTCTAATAGTACTCGATGATAGTCATGGTTCCTTGTCTTAAACTCATTCATTTATTCATTAGTTGGTCTTTGTGAAAATGGGGCACAAATTTCAATCTTAATTTATTTTCCATTTCAACCCATGTAGTGATATGTGCCTCTCTACCCTCTTTTATGTCCCTCTCTATAAATAACCAATAATGTTGGACAAATCCTATCAAATTCATCTTTACAAATTGGATGCATTATGCATCTGGCATGTCATACCACTCAAAAAATCTATCCAATTTAATTATCCAATTGATGAAGATGTCAAGATCAAACTATCCATCAAAACTAAACACATCGATCGACGTTAACTTTTTTTATAATATCATCCCCAAGGACATTCCTACAGTTAACTATCATGTTCTATTATGGCTAACATAGGAAGTCTCGTACCTGAACCCTATTTTGTTGCCAAAGTTTTGGCACATGTATCTCTAACATTTGAAAAACCTTCTGAGTTCTCAACTGTAAACTCTCTACCAAAACCAGTAAATTGATGATGACCCCTAAGTATATTCGAAAGAAGAATACCTTTGTCTTGGTGATGTGGTCTTATGGGACTTTGATTATGCTCATTGTGAGAAGATTGGCCTCCATTTGGTTTTGGAAGATCTATCCTTGAATCTTCAACAGGACATTTGTCTAAATGCTTTAACATGGACTAAGTTGAGATTCTAATTGCATTTGAATTTAGTTTTGGAGTCTATATTTCACATAGGACAAAGACTCGGTGAAGTTGACTTATTTTAGGGATAAGTTCTTACATTGTTACGCTAAGGACTCATATTTTTCATTTAGGAGATCACAAGTTTGGGATAACTTTTCAACTATACTTGCAAGTTGTGAATTAATAACCATGATGTGTACAACACAAATGGCTCAGAATGAATGGATGATGTAATTCAAAAGCACAAAAATGGATGCCACATAAAATAAAAATTTACACCAAATTAATTAACTTAAAGATACTAAATAAAGTCATCAAAGCAAGCAAAATAATGAATACGAGAAGGGATCCTAGCTTGACCAATAGATAAAAGATTAATTCAAGTGCAAGTGGAAGGAATGTACCCTTTAAGAAGCCTTAACAACCTTTCTCTATTGTCTATGTACCAAATTGCAATTTCTTATAAAGAGAACTTTCTAAAATTTTTTAAAAATGGGCTTTTCTGCAATTTTCAGCAACTCAGGGAATATTCTCCAATTTTAGATCTTTGTGCAAAATCCAAGTGCAAGGGCTGCTTTGTAAATTTTGGAAACAGTCAAGGCCTTTTTTGGGAATTTCTAAATGTGGACCTAATTTGAAACAACAAAATATGAGGGTTGTTTATAATTTTTTTTTTCCAAAAATCCCCAAAAGAAGACTCAACGTCTTCTTCCTCACACTTACTAGAGACGAGATGTGGGCTCGAAACCCACTAGAAAACCCAATGACATTGTCCAACCTAATTGGAGTCAATGGACAACACTTTCAACGTCAGTGCTAGTCCAACCTGAGTTCTCCAACATTGGAGATATGTGGCAAATGAACTACTAGCAGTTGAAGATGAAACAAGAAGCCATAGAGTTGCAGTTTTGGCTCGCTAAGGACAAAGAAGATAACCAGAGCCTTGCAAAGATGGTTCCGAAAGCTAGGGAACCCTATTCCGACATTGTATCTCGTTGAAAACAAAGAAGATGGCTTCCAATGAGCTCTACCAAAGCTGTGTCACCAAAATCGAAGCGACAATCTTCGGATTTGCTAGAAATCAACACTAGATGCGTCAATTTTTGGTGTAATAATCAAGGCTATGGTATCAACCTTCCAATGCCTTTTCCAACAACTTGGGTCACTAACTCTGATGATAATGTCTTCCAAAGGGATCTACAACGCTGCAGGTGGTCGGAAACGCGAATGGAATCACCAAATTTGACTAAAATCGATGTGGGTTACATCAATTTTAGAAACATTGACTCGGATAATGGGATCCAACACCAATTGAAAAACTAGAATACGATAATTCCGTAATGCAATGGTAGTACCTCTTGCGAAAGATGGAAGTAGCCTTTTGAAAAAGGAAATTGCCGCCACAAATGGAAATTGCCCCTTCAAGCATATGACAATGGCAATGGGAAAATCTCACCAAGTTCACTTTAATACCAATTTGATATAGGACAAGTAGAAAGAAAAAAGAAAAAAGAGGAAGAATCCTCTTAAGGGAATAAAAAGGGAAAAAAGGGGAGAAGTGAGGAAGAGAGAATTAGGACAAATAGAAACATAAAATTTCAATTATAAAAGTGTTAACAAACCCTAATGCAAGCTACGATATTTATTAACTCAAAAGCAAAACCCAACGAATTTGTGTACTAAATAAAATACAAAAAATAATAATCTAAACCAAATACAATGTTTTTAAAAAAACTCAAATGAAATAAACATCCCCTAATTTCTAAAATTGCAACTAGAAGAGGTATGAATTGAGCGCACATCATAATCTCCATCACTAGTATATAATAAGATCGGGAAAAGTAAATTTGGTGGTTCAATCACGTGAAACAACAACCAAGAACTACACCAGTTAGGTGCAAGTTCAAGTTGGTGGACATCATATGGAAAGGGGTTAGTTTCACACTAGCTTGCCTTATGTCAGTAGCAACAAATCAGTCAACCAAGACCTGAAACTAACCCCTCAGAGAGACCAGAGTCAGTATTATGAAAATGTAAATCAAAACTACAAGATAAAAAGAGATACTTTGCCACAAAATAACTTTGTAGAGAAATTAATGACATGTATTATAGAATAGGCCTTTTTGAATTTCAACCAGAAACAGTAGGATATGGATTCATCCTGTGTAGCATTGAAGAATCAAATGTAGCAATTACCTGTTGAGGAGATTCAGAATCTGATGAAGACTTGGTAAATTGCTCAAACTTTTCAATATTCACATGACACTTAATGATTTTGGTAATCAACTGCAAATAAAATAGCAACCCTTAGTCTTTTGATAATAGGTAAGATTCACAAAAGAGGCTAGAGATTTCATATACATTGCAATCAGTATGCACATGTCTTGCACACACTGTAGGGACCTCATGTGGGTCATGTTCACTCAGAATAGCGCAAATAATAACTTCAACAAAACGCTTACTGCTTGTTTGACACCCATCTGCATGTTCACCTTATCCCACAAATCAAGCTGACCCAACAAGAAGGTATAGGGAACAGCAGAGGTGAGGTGTACACACCAACAATTTAGTGTTTCATAGAAAGCAGCAGGCTTGTGTGGTCAAATCCATTCATCTAATAGAACCTCAAGCCTATGACAAGGAATTGCCCAGAATGCATTACAATTGCAAGACTCGAACGAGGCCATTCCATGTATTTCTGACAGTTTTAGAAGATGAGCAACTTTGAGTGTTGAATACTTGAATTAGTATGAACCAATTAAGCCAAACTAGGTGTCCTGTACTTGATGGATTAGGAGATCTAATACAAAATAAATATTTTCCCTCACAAAATGACAATACTCTTGGAGCTAACCCCAATTAGTTGTGGTAAGGCTCAGGTGATGATGATGCTAATGATGACAACAATAGAAGATTGACAAGATTGCTTACTTCTAAATCTCTCTCTTTTGTGAAAGTCTTCAGAAAGGCAGTCAAGATGTCGCTTGACCTCTTTGCAGGATCACTTAAACTAGAACCAAATTTCTTATCATAGAAATCCAAAAATTCCTTCCAATCTCCTCTAGCACCCTTCATCCCTTGCTTTTGAATCAACTTCACTGTATTTGCTAGAGTCTAAACAAATTAAAGAATCAACACTGTGTTAGCTGCATTCAAAGGAGTTTTAACTTGATGATAAAGAGGTAATTTGCATGTAGGGAGAGAGAGCGCTCAGAAATAAAACAAGAGGCAACATAGCATAATAAGCCCCCGGTGCCTGATTGAAAAGGAAAAGGAAAACTGTAAACCACCAAAAAAATAAAAAAAAAGATAACACGATTGAGCTTGTTTAGGCCCCACGATCCTTTGTCCTATCGTAACTAAGAGGGAAGGAATGAGGATCCTTCAATAAAATTTTTACAAGAATCCTCAGGCTTTCCAAATTTTTTATTCTACTTAGCACATGAGATGGGTGAATAATATCTATTGATTGTGACAAACTAGTAAACCATACAAATAAGGCCATAATATACCACATGATATTAATTAGTTAAATGAAAATTCACCAAGAAAACAGTTTTACCATAGTCTGTAAACCATGATAAGAAACCAAGGATTAAATGATTGAACCCCATAGATGACAACCAAACCACCATTACATGTACCTAATCACATAAAGGCTTGCCCTAGAAAATCAATCCATTCCAAGAATCATGTGGACCAAAAGAAGGAAATAATTGAAAAGGAATACGCACCTCTGCTATTCAAGCCATGACCTAATTACCTAAGCCACTTCAAATAATAAATGGACCCCACCCCCAAAAAGCCAATGAAATCTCACCCCCCACGTTTTCTGTTTTCATATTTTTGTAGCCAATGAAGATTTGAGGGCACAATTACAGTTACACTGAAAGTTAGAAGTGAAATCGTTCATCAATTTGTATAGTTGGCTTTCTACCATAAAACATGCTCTCACAAATAGGAAATTGGCATTTGTTTAAAAAGATTTTTTCCTCTTTGGTGAAACGGAGAATTTACTGCAATGCTTGGCAAATGATAACATTTTTAACAAAGAAGCACTGGAGTAAAAAATATAATTGAAATGGGCCGAAACACACTTTCATTTATAGTATAAATTAAAAATGATTCCCTAGAAACATTGTCTAAAAAAAGGATAGAAACACATCAATACAAGAAGGCTGAATGTCATTTGTTTGGTACACCGTACACTGGTACACAACAAATGAGAGGTAAGCATGGCTCTTTTAATGTAAATTTCCCATTGAGAAAATCAATGATCACAAAATCAGCAATATTAATTTGGATTGTCAGCTCTAAAACACGGGCACTGAAATCCTAATTTATCATCTGTACAGGAGATATTATTGATACTATAGGTATATTATTGATAACTGCTTGAAATTGTAATCGATAATTCAATTTATCGCCATTTATCAACAATAATTTATATGTAATGTCTTAAGCAGGCTTTGAAATAGCCACCAACACTTTGAGAGCCCTTTTTCCCCATTCTTCCTCATTTCTCTTCTCCCTTCGCTACAATCTTGTTCCCTGAGTGCCAAAGGCTTGTTTCTGCAACTGGTAGATAAGATCAATGCCAAAAAACACATTATAAACTGAAGGTTCAACAGTTTTTCAGATTGTGATTCAATCAATTTTTTCTTTTTTTCATTTATGAGGGATGCATCATACTTTTTTCTGTTGATGTTTTGTGGATTTGAGCTCGATCTCCAGATTTGGGAAAATTCTTATATCAATGAATTAAAATGTTGTTATGATGCTAGATTTACAAGAAAACACGGATCTGGATTGTTAATAATGAGTTTTGGAGAAATTAGGCACTGTTTAGGAGAAATCACTGAAAGGATTATGGTACCCACATTAAACAAATGCGAAGAATAAATAAATGCTGTAATGTACGACACACAAAAAGTTAACAAGTTGTCAAGAATAATTAGTGTAAACTTAGTTTTTGTTTAATTAGGCACTAATAAGGAAATTAATAATGGACTAAGCTAATGTAATCTCATTTGATAAACACTTCAGAACCAATGGTACATTCATTAATATAGATTTAGGATAATTAATTAAGGGTAATTTTTAATAATTACTTAAAAATAATTATGATGAAGCAAGCCAACATTGTGATATCTCTTTAATTTTATGTGTTATTTCTTGTTGAAAAGTGTATACCTCTCACATGTGTTTTCATTATTTGTTAAATTATTTATTAATTCGGGGCATTTAAAATGATTCTTCTTTTGTGTACTTATATATTTCCTTCAGCAACAAATTGACAATTATTGGTAATAAAAGTGATTTATCTCTAAATGAAGCTAATGACAAAGCAAAGAATAGAAAAGAAAAAAAAAAAAAACTTGAGCTCATGTAAAGATATTGATTAAAAAGATACAGAGCAGAGACATTCCCATTCTCGATCTGCATTTTAGTACCTCTCCTTTCACTACTACAGGGAAATGATTCCTAAAAACTTTTTCTTGAAAAACTTTTGTGATAGAGTCTATTTCCCCATTGGATTCAGTAGGTTGAATCTGCAGCATTCGATATGGCCCCGCATATCAAAGATGAGAGAAAGTAGGTCTCCCTCAGTTTGTATTTCAGGCCTCAATGCACATTAGCCCCTTTAATGAACTGTCAACAGCAATGCCTAGACATCTCTAGCAGATCCAATCATCCAATAAAAACTGACAATTAGCAGTCAAATGGATAAGATTGTCCAACCAAAGTAATTAGAGACGTGTGTGTTATGGCTTGCTAACAATGATTTGAAAAATCAAATATCCCATGTTTGGAGATATAATCAGATATTGGTACTATGCTTGATAATAAAAATTGCATTGGCTCATATTCACAATTTCACACATCCCTGCATGAACTTCTTGCAACATGAACTGAAGAATGACTTTCAAACTTAAAAGACAACAATTGCAAGTTTACAAACAAGGCAAACACTTTGATTGTGAAACGCTTAGATTTAAAATGAAATGTTAGCCTCATCAGCCTAAGACTTGCCCATGCCATAATCAAAAGGTATGACAGCCCAAGAGACCAGACTTAACACAAGTCTTTACGCTCCCTATCTTTAAGGGTTTCTAACTTAGAACGTTCTTGATCCTCATATGTTACCTTCTAGTTGATCCTAACCCTCACATTCTTCCACAAACAAAAAAAAAAAAAGGAAGGATCTTCTTCTCTAGATTATTCCTTTTCCTATTTGGCTCCTTTTGTGAACAGGGGGACCTTTGCATTTAGCTTGGGGATTTTATTGAATCATCCTACTTCTAGTGGTATGGTTCCAATCAATTCGTAGGGACAAGAATTCCCACCACTGCAAACAAAATATAAAGTAAATCCACATCGCACAAACAATAAATAAAATCATTATAGTTTGATAATCACATGTCTGCTAGTTCCTTATCTTCAAAGACATTATACCACTCATCGATTTGTTTTAACTTTTAAAGTATGACTTCTCTTCTGACTGGATTGACTAGCGCTCAAATCTTTATTGAAGTGTGCATGTGTATTGATTTGAGCCAAGCCATGGCAAGATAGGACCGGTACTAAAAAGAAGTTTTCTTACGAACCAGCAGCTTGAACAACCTAGCTGGGTTCTAGCAGCCCTCGTCTCTTTCCAATCATTGATTCAATTGCCTGCGATTTTTCCTCCCTTACGTCTTGTGCAGCTGTAACGCGTCTCACATTCATCCAACAGAAAATTCACATTTTATCCCATCAGCGAGTGTTGGGACACACTATCAGATTGAATTGTAATCTTGGTCTAAAAAAGCGTCAATTTGTTGGCATTGATGCAAATTTCCTACACAAGTTTCAACTGGGATATGAAAATTCCACCAACAGGAAGACCAGAAAACGCAATCCAACGAAACTTCGCATACAAATGAATAGCATGAGATGGAGCTGGGGGAGCGCTTACCTCCTTGCTTGCAACTGCCATCAGTTTCTCCATTTGAGAAGCAGCGGAGAAGAAAGGATGGAAGAATAGGAGGAGATCAACTCCCAAATTGCCGCTCTGTTTCACTGCTCCAGACCGTTTTAGGGTTTTGGACTTTTAACTGTAGACTTCTACGCGCACGATGATTTAATACTTGGCCTTTGTCACATGAAAATTGAAAAGTGCCGTGAATATTGCTTGCGGATGTTCGGTCCAAAACTTCTTGCTGTGGTTTTGCATATTAAAATGATCAAAAACTAGTACAGAAGAAGTACTTCTCTGTCCAAGCTTTTCAGCAATCAAAAATATGTATATTATAAAATATATTTTATATAAATATTTCAAAATATATGTAACATATTGATATGATATATTTTAAAATTATAAATTATATTTATATTTTTTATTATAGTTCTAATATATAATGTAATATTATTTATTTATCAAGTATATATTATATAAAGTAAAAAATATTTTATATGTTTTTACTACCAAAGATATTTGTATATTATATATTATATAAAATAGATTTTATATTATATATATACTGTTAGGAAACTCTAATACATATATCCAATTATCCAACTGATACCATACCACGTCAGATCCCAACTCTAATGAGATACCTTTTTCAGCTACTATGCAGTCTCATGAGACAAAGACTCATGATGGGTATGCTTCTGAAATCCTTCTCCAGATGAAAATTTTTATCTTACTTGCGTACAGGCTACATATGCATTCGAGCTACACATTCATACTCAACTATAAATATATCCAAGTATGTACCTCGAAAACATAAGCTCTTGATATTATCTCATCATCTCTAAAAGAGTATCGTTTACTAATTTAAGCGTTGAAGCGTTCATGCTAAGAATACCCTCGACATCCTTTAATCTTTATTTTAGTCTTATTGGGTTCAAGGCGAAATTTTTTCGAGAGCCACATTGGTATTATGTTTGGGAACAACCCAAACATTGGTGCTGTCTGTGAGAACTGTTCAAACAACTAAATTATGTCAGGCCAATATCCCAGCAACATATATTTTCTCACTCAAACCTAAGATATTCAAGCCCCTTGAGGTAGGTATGTGATTCCGGAATTATACTTACTAAGTTCAAAAAATTCATGGCATAAAGATTCAGTGGGAATGCGACTTACATAGATTATTATGTAAATGGTGCTTGGAGCATTTTAGATAGTAAGCATCATTAGAAGAATAAAATTCCCATGCAGATGAAACATAAAGTAATGTATAGAGATTGTCAGCTTGATCATGTCACATATGGGGCCAGTTGTTCATGGATGAAAATTCCAGACTCCAAAATCTAGCGTTGGAGAGATATTGCACCATGCACGAACGAATATGTTGGACGTCTTAATGTAATTTGGACGCCGGAAATCCTAAAGTAATATCACTTAGGCCATGAATTGAAACCTCAGAAAATCTGGTCGTGAATTGAAACCCGGCGAAATCACCTACGCTGAAAATAGCTTGCTAATGTCATCAAAAGATTTTTATTTATGATAGATACGGAAGCTTTCCGTGAGATTTAATTATGGTAGGAATGGTTGGAACTTGCTGGACATCTAGATACTATAATACTTTGTGTGTGGGCATGAATCATCAGAAGAGAATCGCATTTATTTGAAAAATTACGCAAGAGCAGCAAACATAAATCCCAGCGGTACGGGACCCATGGTATAATAATTATGATTGGAAACCTCTATAAAAATATACTAAAAATATTCATCATATTTTTTGGACCATTGGATTTAATTATCAGGTGTTGGGCCACATGGATGCACGAAAATTTTGCATCATCAAATTCCATGGGTAGTGGAATTTGGGCCGTGAGACTTTTGCTGGACTTGGTTTTGTGGACTTTAGAGATCTGATGGCATTAGTTTTTCAATTAATTCTAGTCATGGAAAGCCGTGCATGAGAGAACTCTAGATTATTGTGAATTCTAGCATCAAGGTATGGACCTCCTTTTTCTTCCGTCCATTGTGTCACACCATCTCTCTTATGTCACCTTCCAATGCAAGCATTGAGAGGTGGGTTTCTGGTCTCCACTGCCATGATATGCCATTAAATGCCATTAACAATCCGTCGTCCACCGCACCAACCAACTGACCAAAGGAGACACTCCGACTCCGATTAGTTTCCTACTGCACCGGATCCCCGTTTTGGCCGCCAAAAATCGAAGAACAATATAGCCACAGGCACTATTCAGATCTCCCACTGCCAACAGTTCAAGATTCCGCTTCTCCTCTGCTGCTGACAAACACACCAGCCACTGCCCATCCTTTTTCTTACGTGCCCATTTCTAGAGGTTTATTCTTCCAAAGCTCTGCATCCATGCACTCTATATTGAGGGGGTTTTATGGACAGCCTCCGGCTACTGCTCCTGCTGATCCTAATTCAATAGTCAGGTATTAGGCTTCGAAAGCCGTTGTTTTCTTCCTATTAGACTTCGGCCAGATTCAAGAGACTTGCTTCAGCTCCCGCTTATGTTGCGAGGAAGCGTTGGTGTATTGCCCTATTAAAAGCCAGTCGTCTACTCCACGCTTGCCCATTTAATCTAAGCTATTTATTCATTGTTTTTATGTTACTAACATCTAAGCGATTTTGTTTCGCCTACCAATGACACAATCAACAGCCACTAGCAACCTCCTACACTCTGCGCTAGGCATCTGACACCACTCAAGCAAGATACATTCGAAGATATTTGTCAAAACCCACTCTCACATCTACAGAAAACGCTTCCACAGGGGATAGTGAAAGTGTTGCATTATATTTTTAATTAATTTAATTTATTTATTTGCTCTTTAAAAGATTGTTCTCGGATGCAGCGTTGAATTGCCTCTGTTTTTTATTACAAGATGCTATAAGAGATTGGCATTAGTGAGGGTTGCAATTTTTTTACTTTTGCCTCTCTTGAAAGGTTGGCTCATCACAACTAGCGTCAATGGTGCTGGATAGTTAATTTAGAAGAAGATTGACAACCAAAGAATTGCCCATGGATAACATTTTTGAAACATTAGAAGACGAGTTCCAACATTGCCATACAAGCAAAAATGAGCAAGATTCTTTTAATTCTTGCATGAAGGGTTTTCTATAACCTCGCTTTTGGCTATTATCCCAATGCATATGACTTAGTAACAAATATTGTTCTATTCTCTCATTGTGGCCATAACAAATTTCATGGCCTTTGTTGATTTTATTATGAGATCATCAGGTGGCAGAAGTATTAGAAAAGAGCCACTTTTGGTTGCAAGAAGAAGGAAAATAATGTCATGAAAGACGAATTCGGTATTTTTAAGATTGCAGATTGCCGCGGAAAGCCAGAAAGACAGATTCGATATTTCTGAGATTGCAGGTTATCATAAAGACATATCTTAAGAACCTGAAATCTAAGGATGTGTTATTAGTAAAATTTCATATATCTACCCTTTCGCATCAGTGTACAACTAGTTTAATAAGGTAGTGAATGGATTCTCATGAATTATTCAAAAGAAATTTTTTATTAAAGCTACCTTACGTTACTAGTGCTTTTTCTAACAAAAATTGGAACAGGTCAAGAAGATCGGTTTGGAAGTACCGAACCGAAGGATGCACCTGAACAGAGGTTATCAAGAAGACTAGTTTGGTAATACCGAACTGAATGGTATTCCTTAACAGAGGCCATTGACTTTTTGATCCTACTATACGCTCGACCGAAAGGAGTTTCTAGTCCTGCTATATGCCTGACCAGAAGGAGTTTCTTGTTCCGCTATATGCTCGATCAGAAGGAGTTTTCGGTCCTACTATATGCTCGATCGGAAGAAGTTCTTGATCTCGCTATATGCCTAATTAGAAGAAGTTCTTGGTCCAACTATACGCTTGACCAGGAAGAGTTTCCAGTCTTACTGTATGCTCAACCGAAAGAAGTTTCTAGTCCCGCTATACGCCCGAACAGAAGGAGATCAAATGCATGAGATCAGAATGCTGAATAGTCGGTTGTATGCTATGTAGAAGAGAACCGATATCTAAAATTAAAAGTTCAAGAAATGCTGCACACCAGAGAGGAGTTGTCACGATATGAGGCCAATTACAAGGTGTTGAAGACAGAGGTCAAGGCATATAAGAGAAGATTGCGAATTTTTTGTCTATTTGTGCTTATATTTGTCCTAGTCTGGCTTATGTAGATGTTAAAGTACTTCTCTGTGAAAGCGTCTTTTGAGACAATGGTCGTCAACTTGAACTATCTATAATATTTTTTCTTGAAATGCAATTTTAGACAGTTATTTATACACATCTGCTGTGATTAGACTAGGAAAGGTCTTTGCTGTGCTGTTAAAATTTAGGGCGATTGGAAGGCCATTGCATCTCTTTGTTCAACTTATCATCTTTTTTTTTAAAGGTTTCCATCCTGGACATGAAGGTTCAATTCGGGGCATTAGCCAAAGTCCCATGTTCCACGTCCCATGCCCATGTCCATGGCCCAAGTCCCATGCCCATGTCCCAATGCCCATGTCCATGTCCTAAGTCCCAAGTCTCATGCCCATGTCTGGGATTCCCATGCCCTTGTCCCACTTAAGAGTCACAATTGCCCATGTACTCCTGCTTATGAATTGTTTATATTGTAAAGCGCAAAAAAAATTTAAAAATTGACTCAAATAACTGACAAAATATAGGCAAATATAACCATAATAGGTTAATTCCCCATGTGTGACGTGATACTCAATAATCGAATATAGCAAAATCTAACTTAACAAGGTACTCTATATCACATATGCAATGCAAGTGAGAAGTTTCATTCAATATGACTTTTCAGAGGCTTGTTGGAAGGCTCGATATTCTTTATTTACGAGAAAATGCATGGATCTTTGTTAAGGTGGAGAAGAGTACATTTGATTTCCGAGGCTGAACTTAATTTATACATTAACCCAGTAATGGGTTCGCATCCCTTAGTATTCCCAGCCTTTCTTCCCCAAGTTTGAAATGTCTAAGGCCTTCTTTCATTCCAACCATTTGTACTACTGGACAACGGGAAGCCAAATGCTTGGTGGGGGTTACAGAATACCATTTCTGAGGAGAGAGCCTTATGCAAGATCGAAGAACTACACAAAGAGATACAAATGTTGCAGACTTCTTTGTGAGAATTGCAACTTGTCGAGCAAGACATGATTTTCTGAGGTAAACCGCAAATGTGGGAAGTTGCAGGCCGAAATCGAGAATGTTAAAAGAATAGCGGAGCGTATCCAACATTCTACATATGACCACTTTTTTTGTTCCAATTAGCATGAAATAAGTCAACTTCTTTAAGAGTTGGAGACAACGTACCCATGGCTAGATACCAATTCTCTGTCATGCTCTTGGTTTTAATTCTGATGTGTAATACACGTTTTGAATAAACTGACATATTAATATATTATAATTTATCTTGCTAGAATATTTGTATATTCTATATATCCGTTGTTTTCTCATTAATTCTCTTATAATGTCCATGCACAACTGTTTAAATATTTAGAACCACGCTAATATTCCATCATTATTTACAACGCTTCAAGTTGCATAGGAGTGTCGATTGGGTGGTCGGAGATTAATAATGTATAGATATTTATTATTATTGGGTGATATTCACTTGAATCGACATTTATCCCATAAGAGAATTTCTATAAATGCCCAAACTGCATCTGAAGCATCTCAGACCTTATCTTCCTCAACGTTGGAATACCCATCTACTATAAAGATGTCCAGCTCTTCACATAACGGATCTTGGGATACATTCTTCATAACACCAGAGGATCAGGCTAGACTTGAAATCGGTGGTCTAGAGTGGGAGTTATCCTAATTGAAAATGCGACTTATGGATATGCATTAGCGGTAGTATAAGATGACGCCAGGTTTGGCGTGAACTTACGCTGTCCTCAACCAAGTTCGGGTTCAGCTGGGAAGAGAACTAGAAGGACAACAAGAGAGGATTCGAGACTTTCCTAGGACTTTCCCCAGAACAACACCCAACCTCGACCTACTATGCAAAACCTTGCGGCAAATGAAGGTTACAAACCCTTCGGTAGCTTTTCCAAGCTTCGAAGTGTTGTGACCATCCATGAATACTCTAACTTGCCTTCTAGTTAGTGAAAGGTATGTAAAAATACACCATGTAATTTTGGTAGTTATTTTAATGTATCTGTTGATTTTTTTTCTTTTATAAGAAGCATCGGCAAATACTGATCCGTTTGCAAGACTCTATGCAAATACTTAGATAGGTCATGAATATATGAATCGTCTGTGGAGATCCATTTCAATAGCTATTATAATATAAGAGTGCTTATTATAGACATGGAACATGGGATGTGGGCATGGGACTTGGGACATGGAGAATGAGACATTGGTGTAGATAGTAGGACATGAGCATGTGACATGTACAATGGAACTTGAGCACTTGGAACCGTTCATCCCATGTATTGATCTAATACCTATGTCTGAGAATCGTTCATCCCATATCCTGATTTATTATCCCGAACATGGGATGAATGGTTCCAGGCACCATAATAGACCTTCTCATGCTCGAGAACAGTTCCAAATTCATATTCTATGTCCGGAATTATGAAGTCGAATATGAATAAACAGTTCCCAATGTCCATGTCCCACGACCCATGACTCACTCTCCATGTCCCAAGTTCCACCCTTCATGTCCCAAGTCCCATGTCCATGTCCCACGACTCAGGTCCCATGTCCCACGACCCATGTCCATGTTTATGTCCCACGTCCCATGTCCCATGTCCCATAATCCCAAGGCCACGACTAAACTTTGTAAGATTTTGCAGTCTTCATCCTGCAATTTCACCAGTGTAAATTTGGTTGCAAATGAAGTAACCCACATCTAGCAGAATCAAAAGCTTGGAAAGACCATCCCCTATACTCATTCACTTGCATAAATAAAATGAGACAAGCTGCTAATAAATTTTCATAAGATAATAACCATTTTGTACACAATTATAATTATTATATATTAATGAGTACATATCAAAATTGTGGATTACAATATAAGTATCATATCAATGAGTACCTATCAAATTTCTAATTAATAGTGTAAGTATAAGAAAAGATGAGTATGTATTAAAGTTATAGATAACATCTCTGTGGCAAAAAGAGATATATTTCTTAGATTTGGGCTCCTTTTTGTTGGATCTAGTCATCTTTGGTCTTCTGAAGGATACTTAAGGACCTGTTTCTGATGCAATCATTGTTGCTAGAATCGCTAGAGCATGTGTCAATGAAACTAATAATGCTGATGGCGGTACGAGTGGAGGGATTATCCTAAGATAAGCTTGGTATTCAGGTGTGAGCATCTCAAGGTAGGAGGAGAGATACCCAGCTTGAAGAGCTATATTATTTGCTCTAAGTCTACGAGCATATCCTCTTGGTCTAAGTAGATGGGAAGAGGAGCAAGTGATTTGTATGAAGGTGGTCTTCTTTGGAAAGGCGATGGTTTGAGTTTAGTGGTAGAAGGTTTAGATGAATGTGGTCTGGTTTGGAAAGGTGATGGTTTGAGTTTGGTAGTAGAAGGTTTCGATGGAAGAAGCTGACGGGTGGAAGAAGGGAGTTTGGTAGTAGAAGGTCTAGAAACTATCATTTTCTTTTTGAGGGGAGGTTTAGGCTTTGAACATGGAGCTTTGGAGCTGAGAGAAGGAGATTTGGATGGAGGAAGCTGAGGGGTGGAAATGGAGGCAATAACAACCTCTATTTGGGAGTGAGATGTGGATACTATAGAATTTGCATTTTCCTGGTAAAGACAAGAAACAATTCTTAGATTTGCTCTATACCGGGGACATTCAAACTCTAGAAATGAAGATAGAATCTCAAGCCCAAATGCATCAAGGTGCTTATTCCTATAAATGTGATATATATATTCTGGAAGGTAAATGAAGTTAGGATCAGATGTGTCAGGTACAACGTGAAATCTAACCCTATCATCCAATGATCCTGAATCCACTCAAAGTAAAGGATTTTGTGGGGATGGAGGTGGTGGGTTGGATGAAGTAGGATTATTGTTACACTAAGGATTGTTGTTGTCTTCTTCTGTGCTATCTTTTGCATTGCCACAAATTCTTCTTTTGGTGTTTGGATTCTCTAGATCTACCATCTATTGCATTCATGGCGGTGATCTTCAGAAGAGGCTTTATAGAAGGCTACTTCCGACTATAGGAGTCATTCAAGGGCTACTACATTAGCGTCTGTCTTCCCCAGCCAAGAAAAGAATCATGGTTCACTTATTCCAAGAAAGAAGCATCCATGTTCACAAACATAAGGACTGTAAGGAGACTCCCCAAGAGCACATCTTCAAAGCCGACCTCTTAGCAGCTAGGTTGAAGAAAGAAGAGGTAAAGGTGGAGATCAAGAAGGGACAACTTTTCCAGATCATTGGCAAAAGGATGGAAAGGAAGAGCGACGACAAGCTATGGAAGTGGTCCAGGGGCAAGTTCCAAGGGCATTTGAAGTTGCTGGTAACTACCAAGATGAAAGGTATGAAGACTATTGTTGAGAACGGAATGCTCACAATCATCCTACCTAAGGAGGAAATCATCCAATGTAGCCGATTTGTTTTTTTATTTTACTAGTTTTTATTTATTTATGGCCATCAAAATTAGAATATATATATATATATATATATTAGACTTTTAAATTTTGAAAGTATGTAAAAAAACCTCTTGTTTCATTAGAATATCTTGCATGTGGATTCAAGAATTTGAGGAAAGCATAGTGTAATACTGATCCTGGCTCCTAGCAATGGATGAATTGTGCATTAGCCTGAATTCTAACCTACGACATATTATCCTTTATATATTAAATTATTATCATTTAAATAAATATATATATATAGGTTTAAAAGATTTTTTTTAAAATCCTACCTTATGGTTTTGATAAACTTTTAAAGATAGAAGCAATGAAAAATTCTCTCATTATCAAATCAATGGTTATAAATCTATATATACTATTTATTCAAATCAGTCGCCAATGACGATGAATTTTAATATGTGATTGAAACTAAATATAAAATACATTTGGCTAACTAGAACATGTTCATATGGATTTAATACTCTTTAGTTTGACATTGTACATGTGGAGCTAGCGTGAAAAGTGAGGCCCATAATAAATATAATTAGAAACTAAACCTATTATTATATTATTTTCAATCAAATTCATAAATTAAATAAAAAATATATAAATTTGTGGGTATTTAATAACAACATAATAATATGATCTCAATTGAGCTAGATTATTACAAGGTAGATACTATTGCACTTTTTTGCTTCTATGATATACAAAGCAATTCTCCTATTTTAAATTTAATTGGCTTGGGAATACAACAATGATTGAGTGATAAGGACATTTGGAGTAAGGTGGATATCCTAGAATTACAAGATGGTTTTGCAATTTAACTGATTGGAAATTGGACAACCTAAACAACCATGCGTGTTTCGTGTTCTAGTGAAATGTGTAGTGCTCCTACATGGTCTACTAGTGGTACAAATACATACAAAGATGGGGCCGTATCCAATACAACATGTTCTATTTTAATTAAAATAGAACTTGAATCTAGATTCTTGAAAATGAAATATGTGATGGATTCTTAGTCAACTAGTCAAAGGGCAACACATAAAGGATGTGTGCGAGTAGGAGGGGCAAAAGAGTCCTGTTGCTTAACCCCACACGCCCTGCCTTCTAGCCTTTTCTCCATCTCCCTTTCTGAGTGCATCTTCTCCATCTTCTCCCCTTGCTAGCCTTTTCTCCATCTCCCTTTCCTAGCGTCTTCTCCATCTTCTTCCCCTGCTAGCCTTTTCTCTGTCTCCCTTTCCTAGCATCTTCTTCATCTTCTTCCCCTACTAGCCTTTTCTCCATTTCCCTTTCCTGGCATCTTCTTTTCTCTATCTCCTTTTCCTAGCATTTTCTTCATCTTCTCCCCAAACCCCATCATCCCTTTGACTCTCTAATAGACCAATTCCATCGCATCTTAAGTGATGATAACATATGGATAAAAAAACCCTTCTTCATTGTGTTTTCTCCATCTAGCAGACATTGACACCTTTGAACCTATCGCTGGCAACAATCTCATGTTGGATTGAAAAAGGAAGGCTTATATATTACCTTCAGTG
Source organism: Pouteria campechiana (assembly GCA_036873735.1). Taxonomy (NCBI): domain Eukaryota; kingdom Viridiplantae; phylum Streptophyta; class Magnoliopsida; order Ericales; family Sapotaceae; genus Pouteria; species Pouteria campechiana. The sequence continues at coordinate 47,131 of JAYJMB010087834.1, forward strand.
GAAGCCATCTGTTGTGAAGGGGATTTGATCTTCCGTCACCTTCACATGAACACACTAATGAGGAGCGTATGCTGTTGTCGTGTGTAGTGTTAGAGACCAAACTCGATATTTGTAGAGTTCAGAGGCATGCCCATTAAATGCCTGGAGTTGTTTGCATTACAGTGCCACTCTCATGGGCTGTTGTGGGCAAACTTGTCTGCATTCAATAACGCCCACATGGGCTACTATGGGCAATGTGCATGGGCAGCTCCACTGTGTGGTAGGCCGGGTCATCTTTTATTCTAACAGTTCCCGCTTGGCTACAATCCACCAATTTAATACAGAGATTTCAACAAACATGTGGCCACATACAAATTCTCTGAATATTCATTCTAATCAAATAGAACTAATAATGCAAGTCTTGGCGATTATACATCTTATCATGACACACTTTCTTCCAAGTACTATAACATTGTCAATTTGATCTGATCGAATACTTTATAGGTTTTATCTTTATGAACAACTGTTCTAAATATTGTTCAGGTCCTCTTTATCATCCCAATAGATAATGATTATTTTTTCCACTCTATGCGCATAACTATATGAAAAATAATAAACTTCAGGAAACTATTTCATATACTATTAAAAGACTCAACTAATCTTATGAGGCCAACATGGGTACAAAAGGCCTTTATAGTAAGAGCCTTGGTCATTGGATCAGTTATCATAAGATTTGTACCAATGTGCTTAAGAGACATCTTACGTTTCTTAATTCATCTCATAATAATTCGACATTTAACCTTAAAATACTTGTTACCACTAGTAATCCTGTTAGTGTTGGATAGAAGTACAACAACTGAGTTGTCACAGTATATCGTAATAGGTCTGGTAATAAAATCCATCACCCGCAATCTTTTGACAAACTTTCTTATCCAATCTACATGAGTACTAGTCTTATAACATACAAGGTACTCTGAGCAGCAAGTGGAAGCTACTGTTGGCTTTTGTTTCTAACTTTTTCATGACATTGCACCTTCAACCATAATGAATATATATATCCTATAGTGGATTTGCTGGTATCTGTGCAGTCGATCAAGTTAATATCTAAATTCCAACAATATCTAGCTGATTTTTTCTTCTATATGTGAGCATATAACCTTTTATACCTTGTAAATAATGAAGCACTCTTTTTGCAGCTTGCCACTGCTCTACACTAGGATTACTTTGAAATCTGCCCAACATGTTTGTAATATATACAATATCTGACCCAGTAAACTCCTAATCAAAGATGCATGTGGAATATTATGCATCTGCTTTCTTTCCAAATCATTCCTAGGACATTGAAAAATGGATAATTTATCGCCTTTAACCACTAGCATATCATAAGGTGAGCAATTTTTCATTTCGAATCTTTCTAATATTTTGAGAATGTAAGACTTTTGGGATAATCCAAGTAAACCCCAGTATCTATCTCTATGAATCTCTATGCTAAGAACATAAGAAGATTTTCCCATATCTTTCATATAAAAATTGTTAAAAAAGAATTGCTTTATCTCACGAAGCTGTCTCAAGTCACTACTAGCAAGCAAAATATTATCCACATACAAAATCAGGATAATAAACTTGCTTCCACTCACTTTAAGGTATATACAATGATCTACTGCATTTTCTTCAAATCCAAATGAAGATATCACTATATGAAACATTTTATATCATTGGCGGGAAGCTTGTTTTAATCCATAAATGGACTTTTTAAGCTTGTAAACCATATGATCATTGTTACTAGATATAAACCCTTTAGGCTGCTCCATGTAAACTTTATCTTCAAGTTCCCCATTCAAGAAAGTTGTTTAAACATCCATTTAATGTAGCTCTAAATTAAAATAAGCTACTAGACTTATAATTATCCTGAATGAGTCCTTCATCGATATTGATGAATAAGTCTTATGTTAATCAATGCCCTCCCTTTGAGTGAAACCCTTAGTAATTAAATGAGCCTTGTACTTCTCTATATTACCCTTGGAATCCCTTTCAGTCTTAAAGACACATTTGCACGTAATGGGTTTGATTCCATCAGGTAATGGTACTAAGCTCCATACTTAATTTAGTTACTATTAAGTTTATTTCATCTTTCGTGGCATTGTATCAATATTTAGATTTGTTAGAATCCATTGCTTATGAAAACGATGAAAGATCATCTTCTAGCAGATATACCACATAGTCATCTGAAATAGTCAATTTCCTAATCCTTGAGGATCTCCTTAATTCCTGATGTATCACGAGTTATGGTTTGGGCATATTAATTTCTTATGGTATCTTAATTGGTAAGTTAGGATCATCTTGTGGTTGATCTATGGTAATTGGTTCTCCTTATACCAAAATATTCAGTGTTAAATCTTAACAATGATTAATTACCATATCCTTATGAGCACTAATACTCCCTTCCTTAAGATCAATGATTCTAGTTTTACCACTTCTACTGAAATCCTCATCCTCAAAGAATTTGACATTTCTTACTTCCACATTGATAGATGTATGTAAAGAACAATAAAACCTAAATTCTTTAGACTTATTAGCATATCCAACAAAATGACAACTAATCATTTTAGAATCTAGTTTTCCTTTACGTGGGTCATATAATCTGGCTTCAGTTGGGCATTCCCACACATGAAGATGTGTGAGTTTGGGTTTCCATCCTTTCCATAACTCAAATGGAGTTTTAGATACTGCCTTAATAGGAACCCTGTTTAATATATACATAACTGTCTTTATAGCCTCTCCCCATAATGAAAGTGGATGAAGTGAGTAACTCATCATACTTCTAACCATTTTCATTAATATCTTGTTTCGCCTTTCGGTTACTCCATTTTGCCAAGGTTTTCTAGGCATTACATACTGAGCCACTATGCCCTGTTCCTTAAGGAACCTTGCAATTGGACTTGGGTTTTTATCCTATAACTACATATTTGCCATAATATTTACCACCTTGGTCTGATCACATGATCTTTATTTTATGTCTTATTCGCTTTTCCACTTCAACTTGATAGGCTTTAAATGCATTAAAAACTTCGTCTTTATTATTTAAAAGAAATAGGTATATAAAAGTGAGTAGTCATCAATAAATGTTACAAAAGATGTTTGATCATCTAAACAAGGAACTCTAAAAGGACTACATATCTCAGTGTAAACAATTTCAAGAATCTCATTTACTCTTCTAGAAACTTTGTTAATCTTGGTGGTTTGCTTTTCCTTAATGCAACTCACATAAGAATTAAAATTAGTAAAATTAATGTTGTTCAAAATCTCATGTTATACCAATCTTTGAATTCTCTCAATGGAGATATATCCTAGTCTTTTATGCTATAAAGTGGATGAGTTATCATTCGTAGGACTACGTTTAGTGCCAACCATAGTAACATGCAGAGCTAAATTGGAATTGTTATAAGATAAGTTCAAGGAGTAAAAAACATTGATCAACAATCCGGAACTAACAACAATAGATTATTTCAAAATAGTCAATTTATACTTATCAAAATGAAATTGATATTCTAATCCAACAAGTTTAGAGATTAATAACGGGCTTCTAGAAAATGATGAGACAAAAAGGGTATCTGGCAAGTCTAAGACATAGCCAATGGAAAGAACAAGTCTAAAAGTCCCAACAAACTCCATATGTGAGCGCATCTTGTTCCCCATATATATGTAGTACTCACTTTCCATTGGTGACCTTTAGGTCAGAAATCCCTGCATGGTATTGGATACATGAACAATGGCACCTGAGTCAACTCATCATGATTTAAAAGGCATATCAATCAAATGATATTCACAAACAAAAGAGAGATCACATTTCTTTTTAAGCCAGGCAGAGTACTTCTAACATTCCTTCTTGAAATGTTATGCCTTCTTGCTAAAGAAACACTTCTTTACCCTTAGGTGTCCCTTTTGGTTTTGACTTTAGGTTTTCCTTTACCCTTTCCTTTTCCTAAAATTTTTTTAGGATCTTGTCCATCTCCTTGACAAACTAGATAGGCACTTTCTAGCTTCGCTTGCTTCAACCTCCCTTCTCTCTCAACACATATGGCCATTAATTCATTGACTGATCATTTAACTTGATTGGTTTTGTAGAAAATCTTAAATTGCCCATATTCTGATGGGAGAGAATTGAGTATGAAGTGAACAAGAGAGGATTCATCAAAACCTATACCTCTCTTTTTGAGATATGTTGTAATGTCTCTCATTTCCATGATATATTCTCGTATACCTGACGTTCTATTATACTTCATAAATGGCAATTTACTCATGAGATTGCTAGCAACTTCCTTGTCTGAGCTGATAAATTGATCCTCAACAGCTTTTATATATTTCTTAGCTATTTTATAGTCAGGAATGGATCCTCTTATTCCATTGAAAATGTGGGATTTGATTAGCATTAGACTCATTCGATTAGACATTTTCCATTCCTTATGCTCTTTCTTTTGATCCTAGGTACTTTCATTGGTTAGAGCAGGGGGTTGGTCAATCCTTAATGATAGGTCTAGATCTATATCCTAAGGCAAATGTAATCTAGTCTATCTATTTTGAAAAATTATCCCTAGAAAGCATTGGGATATGAGATGTCTTGTCAATATCAACTGCAATAATCATACAGTAGCAATATATCAAATGATATACAAGATATTTTACTAAATTTGATGAACATTGTAATGCCTAATAAGCATATATTCTATACCTGTGTGGTAACTAGATTTTATGCTAATTAGGTTAATCATAACATTATTTCTACATCCTAATTAATTCATTAAGTTAAAATTCCTCATGTGGGATGAGATTCCTAAATTAATAAATTAATCATAATTTTGATGATATTTTCCAATTTGGAAACTTTATGAATTTTATTTAACATTTCTTTTGTGGTAACATCATCTTTGCATGTCATGGGCTATTGTGGTTACACTCATTCAACATCAGATCTCAACATGAATTTTATAGTTTATTTTTTCGTCAAGGTTGTTAGGGCTATGCCTAGATAAAAAAATAAATTTAATGAAATCCAACCACATCATTTTATTTTGAAAATAATCATAAATCTTTATTATGTATACATAACTCATGATACATAATCAAGCATCAAACATAATGGTTTACTTAAGATTCTCCAACTTTTACAAAATTAACCATGAATCCAAATGGTGAATCTAAGAATTACATCCATAAAATAATGAATTATTCAAATAATTACAACATTCATAGATTCCAAATTAAAATTACAAACAAATAAGTTGGGTAACCAAGACATAAACCTACATTCATCCTCACAAATAAATCATTTAATAAAATACATTTTCACTTAATTATAAAGGCATGAAAATAAAGCATAAATAATCAATATAAAAAATGACATTTAATGATTTCAAATGGTAATTTTAACCCCAAAAAATACTGTTCACATGTACTATTCATGTATATTATTCATGCACACTGTACACTGTTCAAATACTATATATATATACTATTTATTTACTGTACAGCTATAATGTTTAAATACTATATATGTACTGTACATATACTATTCATGTGCACTGTTTATTTACTATATAGGTACTGTGCAAGTTTAAAAAATCGATAGAAGTACTATATAAGTTTGAAAAACTAAATTCATAAAATAATAATTGTCTTCTTTGTTTCCATTTTAGCATTTCCATTTCAGATGGTAGTTATGACTGCTAGATACACCCATTCAGTTTTTCAATGAAACGATTCCAGCGAAGCATATCACAAGTTGTAGTCAAAACTAGGATCTGATACCACTGTTGGATCGAAAAAGGAAGGCTTAGATATTACTTGTAGTAGAAGTCATCCATTGTGAAGGAGATTTGATCTTTCATCACGTCCAAATGAACACACTAATGGGGAGTGTATGTTGTCGCCATGTGTAGTGCTGAGGACCAAACCTAGTATTTATAGAGCTCAGAGGCATGCCCATTAAATGCCTATAATTGTCTGCATTCAACGCAGTTTGCAATGCCGCCTGCATGGGCTGTTGTGGGCAAACTTGTTTGCATTCAATGTCGCTAGCATGGGCTACTATGGGCAACATGCATGGGCGACTGCACTATTTGGTGGGCCAGACAACCTTTTATTCTAACATCTCCAACATCAAGGCAACACCGGTAAGACAAAGGAAAGCCATCTAGTGGTGAAGTACAACTGGTGGTAACTTATTAGCCCCATCCAAATTGTGCGCGACACCTTGGTCTCTTTCCAAATCCGTCCTTACTAGCAAGGGTAAGAGCATTATATTGCCTAAGATTATCTATGTGTGTTGTTAAGAATATTTTTTTGTAACATGTGACTACAAAGATCCTTAAAAATATTATTGTTTTCCTCCATCTGTTCATATTCTTGCATAAACCAAGTCATCTACATGAAGTATTTAAATGATCTAAGATGGTATTTTAGCGCTAATTTTTAGAATTTTATATTTAATTAAATGACCTTTTTCAGCTCTTGAAAGAGTAGTATTGTTCTTTCCTACATCATCTATTATCCTTTTCTTGCCACTGCCAGTACAAATGAGATTGAAAGTCTAAGTAAATGGTTATTTTGAAGTATTCCATTCTTAGTTGAATGGAGTCCAATTGGCTTCTTGGTGTCTTCCAGAATGATGTGCCTTTACCTAGTCTAAGTTTCAATCTGTTTTTGAATTTGAAATTTAGAAAAGGAAATATTATTGCTTTCTATTGTTGGCATTTTGCAACTCCCAATTGAATAACCTAGTGTAGTTAACCTTTTTTTGGAAGCATGTGGAGCCTTTGTGGTGTTGGTTTTCTTTGGCAAAAGTTCTGATGAGTGCAGATTGATAATTAAACTTTCATTCCCGATGGGCTATTTTTTGTAAATTGTAAAGATAGTCTTTCCTTTGACCACTTGAAAGTGGCTTTGATTTATGAACATAACTTTTCTTCCCATGCCAGATTTGCAAGATTAACCTACATCACTTTGTCTTTTCCTCTAAGAAAATTTTAAAAATTTGCAAAGAGATAAGAATGCAATCTAAATAGCTGAATTGTGTTTATATAACTTTTAAAATATGATTACATTTAATTCTTATATTAAAAAGGATGTTCTTTGTTATCTTGCATCAAGTAAAAAATGACATTAAGTATTCCATCAAAATTTAGACAATCTGGTTGATTTTTCCAGGCAATGGAAGAACCAAACTTCCATTGCACTCACTGCCCTTGCCTATTAGCTTAATTAACATTAATACATGTTGCAATAAAACAAAAAGCTTTCATAATCTCAACACAGGTATAATAAAAAGCTTTCAAGCTAATCGCTGACATGTAAACTAATACCTAATCTCCAAGTGTCCATTTCCTCCTTTTTTATCAATTCTCAATTGAGCTGTATTGTCTATTCTATATGTAACAAGGGATAATGTTTCTAATGGAGGGGTTAGATAGTATACACAAATAATAGTGGGGATTACATCCTGGCATCTGAACCCCACTACTGCAATTTGCAGATTATTATTGTGCTTTCTTAGTTTTCTTCAAGATATTCTTTAGGTTGATGATTAGATAGTTAAAGTCTTCAAGGAAGATAACTATAGTATCCTACATCCTTAGTGGATCACATCGGATGATTGCTTGGATCTAGCTTGTTGCAATCCATTTCTAACTATTTGTTTTACTTGGATTAATGTGTTCTAACACTAGATGCATTAGATAGTATATACACTAATGGAACTGCTATTTGTTTTGTAGTCTCTATACCATGAGGAACAAATCACCAACAAACTACATGGTGGAGAATCAATTAAATACAAATACCATATGACCTAGTCCCATAATCAAGCTGCCACTGTTTTATGAGTGTTGGAAATTCTGTTGGCTTGGTGGATCACCTAAACTGTCATTTCTTATAGTTGCTTTACATGTACGAAATTACAGGGATGTAAATTTACTTCACAATTCCCTTTACATGTACAAAATTACAGTGATGACTTATGAAAACAATTTGGTTATGATCATTTAGAACCATTTTTTGAATCCTTTTAGTGGAGTTTGAAGTTAACTTGTGGGTATCCTTAGCCTCAATTTGACGATTAGAGTTACTTTGTGGCAGGCTATGTAATGATTGCTTATCAAAATTCAATGCCTAGCAAATGAGCATACGAATCCTTTAATGATAATTCATTTTAGTCAATCACGCGAATTTAAAATGAGTAGCTATAAAATGATCAAGTAACTAGAGCATAATGGAATTCTACACTATCATCTTCAAACTTGACAATGAGTGTTTGATAGCATAGTGATCAATCTTGATTTCAACTTAGCCACAACAAAGGAGGGAAAGACTGAAGATTAATAGAAATTATAGTAGATCAATATCTAGTAAACCAATTACTACAATTTGTAGCAGTTTTCGCAGCATGAACGTTGAACTTGCTAGAAAGCAAAGTGGCTGCAATACATTTATGAATGAATGGAATCATATCCTGTTTACAACAACATCCACTGGAATTTAGTGAATGGATGGAGTAGACAATGCTTAAATCTAAATGAAGTAGATAGAAGAAATATAAACTGCATAAATGATTTTCCTACCATACTTAATTGCATAGAACCATGTTCGGTGTAATGCTCCATCAAATACAACATGTAAATACTAGATTCTAAGTTGCATCACAAATAACCATTAGACCTGGTTAGCCAACCTGCCAATTTTTGGCACTGTAATACAAGTTGTTTGAAGAATTATGAAAAAAACCTCTAATGAAAGTGGGTTAAGTTTTTTCATATCATACCATGTGCTATCTGTAGGTCTTGTACCACAGAATAACTCAAAAGGTTGACTACAGTGAAGAAAAAGGTGAAAACTATGACAAAAATATTTTGTGATTATAGATGATTTATGTCAACCTATATGCATAATTTAACTAGCTAAATATATGCTTTTTATTAGATAAGTGAATAACGATTTTTTCAAATGCAAAAATAGGCTCAAAACAGTTTAAATATGGAACTTAGAAAAAAGTTTGATGGCATGACTAGTTGAGCTTTCTAATCATGTCGTCAGCTACAAAGCTTTCTCAAAAAATGAAAATCAAAGGCATACTTCTAAGTCTAACTGACTTGTGGTGGCATTGAAGCTTAAAATAATAGTTGTTGCCACGAAAAATAAAGGTTGCCTCAAAAATCATACAAAAGAGAAGTGGTAAAACAAAGAATCAATGATATACACTGAATATATACCATTTCATGAGAGGTGGTTGACCTAGTATCCTTTAGATGAGCGTCTATTCATCATTGAATTTCCTGAAAACCCACCAAAATGACACCAATGGTTGTAAGATGACACGAATGGTTGCATAAGCTATTGCAATGAATCAGAGAAATGGAGCTATCCCTAAGAATATTTTTCAACTTGGGTTACCTTTACATCCTTCAAAATTGTCTATAATTGATTGGCTATATGTTCGATCCTCAAGAAAAGTCAGCAACCTGGAGAAGAAAAAATTGCAGAGAGTACTTCTCAGGTTGCTTGTGGGTATAAAATCCACCCATGTATTTATGATAAAGAGCGAACAATTATAATGCTGAACCAGCCATAGAAATAGTTTAATAACAATTTACCATTATGGTGAAATGTGGAGAGTAATGATCTGAATCTATTATGCAAGCAAGGCATAATTTTGGTAAGAAGAAATCTATTATAGTTTCATTGTATCTTACCTATTCATTTCTTGTTGTTGCATGACCTTTTGATAAGCAGTTAAAAGCGCTAGTGATGGATGCAACATCTTATGAAAAGTAAAAACAAAAAAAACATTACATGCATATCTATGGAATTATTTGCCGCCTACACTCATCTCCCTGTATGACAAGGTTGCCCTCTACTATACATAGGCTCTCATGATTGAAACAGAGGAAAAAGATTTTCTGGAGCCTCATGTTTTTCGGGTGCTTAGGTTCCTGCTAGCCAATGCGGCACCTTATTTCTCCATCTACCAAGGCACCACCCGTGCACCTCGATCAAGCCGAATCAATTGGCCCTCATTCACCCGCTTTTGAGAAGGCAAAATCAAGGCCTTCGGTCATCTATTTAGACGCTCTACACTGGTACGATTGCATGGTAGGAACGATCAATGGTTAATCACATGCTATTCATTAGTTCAATCATGTTGATTTTGGAGTGTTTAGAAGTAATATTGATAATGTGTTGTCTAGAAAATGCAATCTCATGATTTTCTCCCTTGGAATATTTCAGGGCCACAAGTCTCAAACGGGCCTAAAAACTACTAGTTATTAGACCTCATTATATGGTGTTAGACGTCATTAAATGTCATTAACTGAGTTTTATCTAGAATATTGGTTTTGTCTAAAAATTACAGCCCATTAGACATCATTAGATGCTATTTGTTGAAGCACTCTCTGATTCAAAAATACCTCTCGCTCAAATTCTTAAATCTATAAAAACCATTTTAAAGAAAAACACTCGTCCTTCATTAAGTGTCCCCTCCATGGTGCTACTCATCCTCATCCTTCCATTACTAGAACTAGGAAATTCACCCCTATTGACAAAGCAAAAGCATCTCTACATTCCTGCCAAACACTACAAAAGATTGTCGAAAATTTATAACCCCCGATATCTCTATTACACCACCAATAAAACTTAGCAAGAAGATAAGATTAACAAAAGAAAAAATTGAACATAAACAAAGAGTAAATGAACATGCTTACTCTGAATTGAAAGCTCAAAAGGCAAGTTTTAATTATTTGGATCTTCCATTCCCATAATTTGATGGCCCTGAATTCATAAAACTCAACATTGACATTATTAAAAGTCCCCTTCCTAAAAACTTCAAGCCAGATCTTCTAAACATAGATGAATTCATTGATAACTTCATAATAAATTTCTAGGGACCATCATCATCATCATCCACCCTAACTCCTCCTCAAACAAATAATCACATATTTATTAAGTCAACTCTGAAGGTATCACCTTGTGCTGTTCTTGAAGCATCTGGCCCCAATTTGTTCTATCTCCCATCTGATGTATTTTGACACCGCAAGTTCATACAAATTAATGCATATTTTGCTAACTTACCTTTACCCTTTCCTAAATTTGATAATCCAGACTATTTTGGTAGGTTAAGGGTAATTGAACCTGAAAGAATTATTGTCACAAAATTTGAGATTTCACCATCATCCTAACAATTTCTTCCTCCAGCAACTCTTCTTCTAAGTCCACACCTCCTCTCCTTGCTTTACCCAATTCTCCTTCTTCCTCAAGATTCAAAATTCCAATCACTAGAACCAAGAAATCCATTTCTACACCTTCAAAAGTTGATGATCTCTTAGAAAATTATAAATATATTAACCCTATTCCCATAGGTCACACTCTATATAAGAGAAGGATGACAGTCAATGCTAAAGCTAATGCTCATAAAAAACCTCTTCCTTATCCATATTTAGCATATCCTGAATTTCAACTTCGACTTAAGGTTGTCAATTACAAGGAAAGCACTGTACAACATAAGGATAATGTTTAGATTGCTAAATACATTATATTTTGATTCTATTTATATATTATACATTTATCTTACACATCAATGAAATATACATTCTCAGATAATGCTTGAATATTCTCAGTTTATTGCTTTCCCATTTACTTGAATATTATTCCTTAGAAATTATTTATCTTCTTGATTTTGATAAAAAAGGGAAAATTATAGTGCAACTTGAGTGAAAATAGAATAAAAAATAGAAAAATACAGAGTAAAAACATATAGTATCTACTTACGGGGAGCCACATGAGCTAAAACTTAAAAATAGTGCACTAAGTTAGGAGAAGCTAGATAAGCTAAAGCTCGATGAGATAAACTAAAAATTGTGTACTAAGTTAGGGGGAGCCATAATACATTTATCCATGCATAAATTTCATGTGCATTTAAACTTATGAATATTTTTACTCTCTCGTAACGTATTTCACTTAATGTCATTATCAAAAAAGGGGAGAATATTAAACCAAATAGTATATATGGCAAGTAGCTAGGTTTTGATGATGAGCAACAACACATAAGTGGACATTTATGATACTGACAATTATGTTCCCAAGCATTGCAGAAACAGATGTAAATATATAAGTAAACAATTCAAATATAGTAGACAACTCATACAGAGAATGCATCAAGCAAGCAAAATCCACTAACTGAAAGAAAATAAGAATACTCAGAAAGAATGACACCGAAACTTTGAAAAGAAGTCATAAAGTATATCTATAGCTATGAAGTTCAAGCTTCAATGAGTGATCGAATAAATCTCCTATAGATAAAGTCAGTATCAGATAACATTTGCCTTAGGCAGACTTAGATAAATTGTTCCACGGACAAGTCAGATAAATTGCTTATATTCAACATCTATCCGCAACAAAAAGAAAAATTCAGTTTGTAGAAGTAGAGATGAAATAGAGCTGAACTTAAACAAATGAAGAACTAAAAATTAAATTAAATTATTCAAGCATTTGTCTCTCATATAAAGTCTATCTAAAACTGAAGAAGATCAAAGAACTTACCTGCAATATAAAAGACAAAGTAGAAGCGGCAGACAGAAGAATAACTTTGTTTGCCCATTTTCATCTGTAAGTTTGTCTACCACTTGCAACAGATAGACCATCAGATGACCACTGAAAAAATAATTCATCTGTGCCTCAATGATTCATCCGTTACTTCTAACAGACAATCTATCAGATGAACGAGTAAAAAGAGGATTTGTCTATCACTTACAATAGACAAATCAATAGACAAACTATTAGAAAAACTTCGTTTGCGGCTTCTAACTTCATCTATAGATCTCTAAAGACAAACAACAGACACAGTCAATTCATCTGCCATAAAGAAGGTTTGTCTGCATCAACAAGAATTATTTGTTACTTATAACAGACAAACCAATAGACAAAGTTACTTCGTCTAATGAAAGAAAACTTCGTTTGGTGAAAGAACCTTCATCTGATGAATAGTAAAGAGAAGAACTTCATCTGCGCCTCTGGAATTCATCTATCACTTACAATAGACAAACTAGAAGATGAAGTAAAATGCTGCAACGAACTCAGATAAATTTACAAAGGCGAAGTTGTCTATTATCTGGATCTGCTTAGAGCCAATTTGTTTGTCACTTACAGGAAACAATCTAGGACTTAATCAAACAAAGTCCTCAAACAAACCATGGCTGAATTTCTACGGCATATCAAGGCGAGTAAAATTCACTTGTACCAGACATTGCTGACTGCACTCTCTGATCAAGCCTTCATTCGAAGAAGACTCTATTACATAAATCAGATAAATCGAGCTTAGCTGAAGATGAAAAGAAATTCAAAAGAAAGCAGTCTTCACGCTGAAAAAAGGTTGCAACTTTCAGAGATTGCATCCCTTCAGACTTAATGAGCATCTTTCCAGAACAATGAAAGAGTCGGTCATGTAAAAAAGACTTTATTCAATGTTTGCCAAAACTAAAAAGGTATCTTTTTCAAGGACGGTTCTATAGGCTTTCAACTACAACAAGTTTATCAAGAAGACAACTTTTCAATGAAAGAAAATTCAAAACGGTCTTCAACATTTAAAGAAAGCCAATTACCTCAAATGGATAGAAATTTCTGAAGTAAATAAAGTTAGTGTAGTATCAACAAAGAAGGTTGAGGAAGCTAAGAGAAAAATGAGAATAGAGCTTAAACGAGTAACCTCTCTCAATTAGATTATACTTCTTCCTAGATATTCAATCTCCATTACGCTGATAGATGAAGAGACATAAAGATCTATCATAATCATATTTTTTAAGTATTAATGTCTAATGTGCTTCAACGAGATATCATTTTATATATGATTAAACTATGTACAAATCAACCAAGTAAAAGAGGCAATGTATGTGCAAAATGAGTGTTGTTAATTAGCTATGTATATTAGTGGTGAGCTCATGAAAACCACACTATATGAGTTGTTGGTGAGCTCTTGAACACCAACAAGTTTGCTAGTGATCTTCAAAACTATTGAGTTTTTTGGTGAGCTAGTGAAAACCAAAAGAGTGCTGGGAGCACTATGTTTATGCCCCTTGGAGCTGGAATCTAGATGAATGTTGAGAACACTGTTTATGCCCCCTAGAGCTGGAATCTAGAAGAGTGCTGGGAGCACTAGTGTACTTCCATTATATAGGATATAGTGGAACCCAAGGCACAATGAGTATGTGCTCTTGAAAGAGTGGATGTAGAGATAGGGTTCCTGAACCACTATAAAAATTATTACGTGTATTGTGTTGGTCCCAAAAGTTAGGCAAAAATCCAAAAGGGGAGGGATGAATAAGGTTCTTAAAAATAATTTTACAACCCCTTTAGGATTAATTGTCCTTCTAGCAATAAATCACTCAATCAACAAATGCACAAATAAGTAAGACACGATGATTTTTATGATGGTTCGAGTAAACATTCCACTCCACTCTTCTAAGAACACTTTTCTCTTAGTATCTTAGGTTCCACTATTCCTAATAGCAAAAATACAATAGTGCTCCCAGTACTCTTCTAGATTCCAACTCTATGGGGTATAAATAAAGCTTTCAGCACTCTTCTAGATTTTAGCTCTAAGGAGTGTATTCACAATACTCCCAGCACTCTTCTAGATTCTAGCTCTAGGAGGCGTGAATAAACAGCTCTTGTCTGCACTCAGATAATCACGGCTCTTCTTGAGTCTAGTCTCAACCACTAGCTCAAGGAACTTTATAAGAAATGAATATTACAAGTTTAAGCACAGGAATTTCTCAGCAAGCATAGGGGAAGGTTTCTGAAAATTGAATGCAGATGTAAATGATCTTCCCAAAGGTAGTTAAGAGCCTTCAAAGAAAGTTGAGAAATATTTCAATGCAAGGCTCTTGACTCTTGAAGGATTGCAAAAGGTTTAACTAAGATCATTAAATGCTCTTAAGAGGATTTGAATAATTTTCTCAATACCACCAACGATACTTCATTTATAGCTACTTTGAATTCTAGTCGTTGGTGGTAAGTGAGCTCCATTAATGACAAAAGACGTTCTAATTGGCATCTTTTGAATTCTTTGACTTCTGCCTAATCCTCGTATGTTGAAATGACTACAATGTCGTCTTTGACGAAAATGATTTCTGGTTTCTTAATAAGCTTTGGTCGAGGTTTGCTTCAATGGTTGAGTTTTTCATCAATATGGAAAGAACGTTATTAATGTTGAGCGAAAACCAATGATTTGTCCTGACCATTACTCATCTTATACTTATGACAGACAAAGTATCTATCCAGCTGTTCATAAGACAAAGTTTCTTCATCTTCTTATTTGTAAGTAACGGACGAACCTCCGTCCGTTTCTGTTGCTGGCAGACGAATCATCATTTCCATTGCTTTGGCTGTTGAAGCATAGCAACACGGTTATCTTGTTTCTTCAACACTTCATCTGTTGAGAGTAATAGATGAAGTGTTCGAGCACAAATTGACTTCCTTCATTACTTTGTCTGATAGGTGACAGACTAAGCTTCAGGGTGTAGATGAATTTTCTCCAAGGCTTCATCTAATAGATTATCTGTTGAGTTTATCTTAAGATGAAAACATCGTTGCTCCAGCAGATGAACTTTTTCACTATGCCATGCGATTCTTACTTCTCTGCTTTGTCTGTTGAAAGCATATGATTATTGGCTTAACTTTGGTAGACGCAGTCTTATCTTTGCCATATGATCCTTTCTTCTTCACTTTGTCTATTGATAGCAGATGATCATTGGCTCACTTATGATAGACGAAGTCTTTGCTCTATCACACGTTCCTTTTATTGTTCTGCCGGAAGATCTTCTTTCCTTCATCTTTCTCATAAGATGACCATTGGCTTATTTGTGGCTTGCTTATGATCGAAGAAGTTTGTTGTACGCATACTTCTTTGCATCCGTCAGATATAATCTTCTTCTTTGATAGATGAATGGAAAGAGCCAAATACTTTTCATCTATGCTTTGTCTATAGTGACACTTCATCTTTTGCTTCCTTACTTAACCAAGCCTTGACGCCATGGAATATGTTTTCTGTGCTCATTTTTCTTAAGACTTGCAACTTAATTTTTCATGCTAAAATCTTGACAACAACCATTAGTATATAAACTTTAATCAAGTTTTGTTTATCATCAAAACCATATATTTATATCAAAATTCTCCCCCTTTTTGATGATAACAAAACTTGATTAAAAATTATCTCATAAAAGATAATCTCCCCTTGAATGTATGCAGATAAAAAAATGCTTGCAATGTTTGATCATTCAACAAGTTGCTATCTTTTGATGTTTCTGTTATCTTGTTTTATATATATTCTCCCTTTGATTATTTAAAATGTAAAATATATGCTCACCCTGATTAGTTTAAAGATTATGCATGGTCATATTTCCTTTTTAAGATAATTTGTAAGGTCTTTCTCTCTCTTTTTGTCATAAGCAAAAGGAAATATCGACTCCCAATAAGATACACACACAAAGAGAAGTAGCCAGA
This sequence comes from Pouteria campechiana, assembly GCA_036873735.1. Lineage (NCBI taxonomy): Eukaryota > Viridiplantae > Streptophyta > Magnoliopsida > Ericales > Sapotaceae > Pouteria > Pouteria campechiana. The sequence continues at coordinate 63,649 of JAYJMB010087834.1, forward strand.
GAATAATGAAAAGATATCATTTCATTTCAATACAAACAAAGCTACAGACAAGAAGACAAACACTCAGTCTGCGTGTAAAGAGCAGGAGAGGTTGTGTGTGAGACTGCAGAGGAGGGGGTGGTGGTGGTGGAGAACTTTATATCACAGTGAGCAAGATACAGAGTTTCAAGGAAAGGAAGAGGGGAATGAGATAATAATGAAGCGATGGAGCCTACCTTCCCCTCTCTTCAAGAGCCCCAGCTAATGATGAAGTTGGATCCAGGGGCAAAAGTGGCTAAGATATGAGTTATATTCTTGAGAGTCACATTGTAGTGGCCTGAACCAGAACCAATGGCCAAGAATAAAACGCTAGGGAAATGAAGGGGCTTTGCTCGCGCACTGAGCCACATGAGGAGCTCACGCGTCAACTCCAAATCCAGCGACGTCGACACCACCTAGCCAACCCTGCCCGGCGTCATCTCTGTCTAGGCAATTCGGCAACTCCATCGGCCATCGGCAGTGAGCAAAGAATGGAAGTCTGAGTCAATCTAGCTCGATAGCGAGAAGGTTACAGCGATAGCATCGCCGGTAGCGAGGAAGAAGGCCACCGGCGACCAAAGGCAAGGATCTGGCATGCAAGGGGTTGTCTAGCATCAGCATGACGCTGGAGGCGTCATGGCTAGAACAGATTGACCATTCGATGGTCGGACGGCGGCATCGCAACAACGATCTGCGGGTAAAATTGATGGGTTTTTTTGCATATGGCTGAATTCGCAGGCAACCAGGAAGGGCAATTTGGCGTGGCAAAATCAGCACTGGCGTCGGAACAGCAACATCGAGTCTTTCAACGGAGTAGATTAACTGGTCGGTGACAATGTCGCCGGTAGCGAGGAAGCAAGGCCTACTAGCACCCTGTTCTTTGCCTTCCGGCGACTGGGGTCAAGGATTCGGTACGGCAAATGGCTGTCGAGATCAGGACATCGACCAGAACATTGTTGTCGAAACGGATTGGCCAATCGGTGGTTGGACCTTGATATTACAGCGGCGACTTGCGGCCGAAACAACGGCCGTTTAAGCATCTTTTTGAGATTTTTGGTGACGGGAAAGGAGGATCGACGGCAGCAGCACTCGCACCAAAATCGGAAGGCAATCATCAATTTTTTGATTGTCATGGATTACCCGATGGACGGACAGACGTTGAACATTATCGGCGGAAAAGACGTTGATGCATCTTCGTCATCTTCTTTTCCGATTTCACTTCTCTGGCCGAAATCCATTTATCGACAGCGGGTTAGCTCGCTGGACAAGCGATGATCGTCAGCAGCGAAGTGGCGGCGATGGTTGTTGCGAGGTGTCAGAACATCGATGGCGGATGGACAACCCACCGGAAGCAGCAATTGAATCGATTTGTCCCCGCACTGTCGCTGATGTGTCGTGCAGGTGGGGTGGGTTAGCCGAGGAGTTTGAGCTTGGGGGAGGAGTTTGAGGAATCTTCAAGAGGCAGGTGCCTCACTTGACACCAGTGGCCTTTGGCCACTAGTAATTTCTCTAGTGCCTAAGGGTACTCTGCCATGACCCCACCATGGTACACACATGGGTCCCACCCATGTTGTGGTAATGGTGGGTCCCATATGGCCAAT